>JAULBS010069477.1:0-22091 GCA_032355785.1 Symmetromphalus regularis | reverse complement strand
CAGATCTAAAATAAAAATAAAAAAATATATATATATATATATGTATATAAAATAAAAATGTAAGTGGCACATTGTTGGAAACTTAAGTAACAGTATGGAACATTTATAGTGGAACATAAAAATGTATATTATGTTAGGGAATGTATGCATACACTTTATATAAGAAATCGTTTAATATAGCAGTTGTGTCCTTGAATTATAAATGTATTTTTTCTACATGTTTAATTTTAATTTATGTTGAGGATATCTGGTATATAAATTTCATATAATGAACATTATTAAACAATTTTCATCAACATTCTTGGCACAGCTATATGCTTTTATTAGTAACTGGCACCTTTCCATGTTGCATGTTTACTACTATTTGCCAGATTGGCTTAGGGATCATTTCGTAAATAAATGGTGCCAAAAACTTATTTTTCTCTCCTGAATCCCTTCCTCCCCCCTCTCTAGAGAATTGAAAACATTAATATTTTATATCAATGTTTGTAACTAGTATAAATTGTCACTGTTACATTTATACAGGAGAATATAAAACCAAAGAGAAATTGACTCCCATACCACAGACTCAGTACTGTATCCTATTCGAACATTGATTAATCTTCCAAAAGTTGTCATACATGTAGTTTTTGAACATTGATCAATCTCCTTGATTCTAAAGAAATGCAAGCCATTAATCTTCTATAATTACTGGTCAATAACAGCTGCAAGCACTAGTCAGCTTCCAAATTTTAAAAGTGTTTTCACTTAAGGCCCAAATGTACTACAAAAATATTTTCAATTTTGATAATTGTTTTGTTTCTTTTTGACCATGTTTCTTGGTCAAGCCCTCTCCAAGATGTGATGGAATCTCCCGTGAATTAATAATAGCTGCTTGTTCTTGACACAGTTGTGTTTATTAGCAACCACATTATATTATATTATGCTGCAGTCAGCTACAGACACAGATTTTAACCCAGTCATAATTACACTATTCCATAATAGTGTGATGCCCTTATAAATATATTTGTAAATAATCTGAACACAATGGTTCTCATGATTACTAGGTCAGCAGGCTTAGTGCTTTAACCCACTTTTTGTAAACAGGATGGTTTTAAACAGTGGGTGACAAAAGGGTCTGAATAATCTTATTACCACTGTCATGACGCCTCTTTTTCTTAACTCCTGTCAAGTGTACAACAAAGAGCCTTATTGCTTTATTAATGTGGTGATACTGTAAGTTCTTACATCTCAGTGTTTGAAATGTAATTTAAAACTACCTGCAAACCAATTTCTTTAGCTACAATCATAACATTAAAATCAGCTGCAGTCCATGAGTTATACTTCACCATATCGAGTCTTATTCAGATGGATTTCCACTGAAGATTCCATCAAACTCTTGTCATGTATAGTCTTTACCAATTGTGAAATCATTATGACCTGCAACACAGTTTTTGTGTATGTTAGTGATATACATGTACTTTATAGGTCATAAAAGCTTCCTGTTGCAGAGATTAAATATTCATTAAGGTTTTAAGATTTAAGAAGATTCTAATTGAATTCATCATCTAATTTTGAAGAAATTAATGAGAATAAAAATAGTAAAAGAAAATGTGAATAAAAATAATCACTTTCTATGATGTTTTTCCATATTTACTAGGCAGTAACTGAGAACAACTACATACAACAACTGCATGTTGTTCAAGTAACTACATGTAACTGCATTTTGGAAAATCTGCATGCATGTTAGTGGTATTTTCAACTCTGTATCTGGAGACCAGGCTGTTGTTTATTTTTATTATCCTGAAAATAGAACATAAAATGGATCTTGCTTCTTGGGTTATGAAAAAGTCCTGAATATTTTATAAAAAAAGATATATCTTTTTGTTAAATAAAAATGCATACACAGAATAGAAGTTTCATGTACTGAAATCTAACAAATGTTATTGCCAACAATAATAACATCATCATGTCAGAGTATGGGCATCAGGCACTCAGTATACATAGTACAGTAAAACCAAATGAGTTCAAATTATTTCCCATAATTGCAGCCTAGAGCACTCAGTTATTTACTGATGTGCTGGTCATAGAATTTTCATTTGAAGTCATGGAGAGGTCATGGAATAGTTGAGGAATTTTATCAGTTGCAGAGTATAATGAACCCTTGTAGAAAGTGATTTTAAAAAGAGTCCTTTCTGCTAATTGAAAAAAAAAATAGCCTGTGTGACAGCAACAGGTTTCTGTTGTAAATGTAGAATGGCAATTATGATTTGATAGACTACATTTTCTCAATTACAATCTGTACTGGTCAGTAATTCAGTCTGCAGGATAAATTCCCCCTCTTCCACCCTTCCACTAATCTCTGACTGGGTTCATCTCATTCCTACATATGTACATGTATAGATATACATGTATGTTTTTGTATATGCTTATTCCTGTGTCTGTGTACATGTATATATATGTGTATGTAAATTATAAAAACTGATTTATTAATGAACTGAAATGCTTTTAACCTACTTAAGCATTTTTTTCCTTTTCCATAAATATATTACATAAAATGGTTTTTTATAAAAATTATAAAACAAAATATATGCGCTATTCTGATTAATACTAAAACTGATTCATTAACTTGTTATATAAGTGACAGCTAGTACTGTGACAAGAGATAATTGAGAAGAAAGCAAAATGTTTTTTATTCTGCCAGTAAAGTTATCAAAGGAAAGGATTGTTTTTTTAATGGCTCCCCTGCAAAGTGTTTGTGCAAAATTGTGTTTGCACAAGTTGGTATAATGTCGTAATAGTAACAGGCCAATTGCTTAAATTGTTCTCCAGGGTGAGTCAAATTAGAAAACAAAATGAAAGAATCATTTTCTATCATAATAATTAACTTACATAAAATTACATACAGTACATGTAGCTGAAGATTTTGAACAGGTTTTGAAATTTATTTTAAGGTTCTTCTCTATTCTATAAAAAGCTGTTTTAACATCGCATGAAAAAAAATAACTATTAAAAAAATCCTTGCATTAATTCATATACATGTGGCATTAAAGTAAAAATATCTGCATATGTGTGACAGGAAACTTAAAATTTTGTGTTATTTTGTCCTAACAAGAAACTTTACTCTGTCATTTGAGTGATAATTGCTTGCTTTTGTGAGTACAAATTGCAGTATTTATTGGATTTGTGGCAAGGAAGCATGAGTTGGCTTGAACCCAGTGGGGAAGATGGAGCACATGTAAATGCCCTGTCATTAGGGTCAGGGACTTGTTACAGATGAAGCATTGGGCATGCATTGAATAGAGAAATTACCTTAATTATTTTGTACTCTGAATTGATGCAGTGATGTACAAAAACATGAAAACATCTCAGCAGCGAGCGGCTTCTTTCAGCTGAACTGACAAAGTCTTTCCGGTTGTTTTATGTTTACCACATTTATGTATCTTAAGAGTTCAAATCTCTATCATGCTTTCAAAGACTTTTCTTTGAGTCTGCTGATTGATTTTTCATTGTAACTTATTTAGTTTGGGCTTAGTATCACCATTCATGTCTTGTTGATGTAATTGTTTCAGTCGCCATGTTATTTCAGTATGATGAAAAATGTATCTGGTGAAAATGCTTATCGATTAAGAACCATATGCTTTTGTCACTTAATACCGATGTAGTGAATGTCGACATCTGGCATCCATTGTCATGGTTAACAATAAATATGGTGTACATACATGCATATATAATTTGTTTCCAAAGCTGCAGCAATTGGTTGTTTGTTTTCTTTAAATGGATTTTTTCATGCATTGTTATGGGAAAATGAGGTCTTTCCAAAAAATTATTGCTTTCCATGTATGGGAATATAATATATCTACCATACACTTTTAGAAAATGCTGTTACTGTCTGTTGAATGTGGATGTGTTTTTGACTATCCACCAGAGAGCATTTATATATATTATCTTTTTTGTGTTTCAACTAAGGAATGAACTGTATGTATGTGATAGTACATGTACATACATGCGTGTGATTTGGACCATCCACTATGTACATGAGCTTATCAGTTCTATAAAATACATGGTACTTTGTAATATTTCACTCTAATACATGTAAATGTTATTAGGAGAGTGATAAGAACAGTGAATATAGAACTAAAAGTGTATATCTAAAGGTGGAAATTTCAGAAGAGCTAGGTTTTTCAATGTTTCAAAACTGAATAATGTAGAGATGGGGAGTGATAGTGGTGGTTTCTGTAAAAAATAATAAACCTCTATTGTGTGTTTCAAGAAAAATGCCCAAATTTATTACATATTTTGTAACCCATGTAATGGAGCTAACTGAATAAAGCAGTATCACATGACCAAAGTCTGACTGGGTTTATTCCTGTCAAAACCAGTGCCCCACAACTGGTATATCAAAGGGTGTGGTTTGTGCTGTGCTGTCTGTGTGAAAGAGCATATAAAAAATTCCTGGCTACTTATGAAATACTGTGGTGGGTTTCCTCTGAAAAATGTGTCAGAATTACCTAATGTTTAATTTACTCTAGTTGTGTAATTACCCCCCCATACCCCCCTCACATACCCCAAAAAACCCACACAAAAACCAACACAAACCCCAACAACAACAGCAACAACTCGCAAAAACCTTAAAACTTAAAGAGCAAACATGTAGCTTTGGACAACTACAAGGGATACACAACCCTGCTAATATATATAATATACATACATGTAGTTGTGCATTCTTTGATAGGATCATCCCATATAGTGACTTTAGCTTGTATGAATATAATTATCATGGACATACATACACTGCACATTGCCTTACAGTGACAGGAAACTGTTAAAGTTGAGTTTTAAACAGTACCTCTTCTACACTTTAAAACATGTTGCACTTGCAGGATAATGGAGAAGACAAACCCAGCTGCAATGTGGCCAAAGATTTGATTTATTAGATTATTTTATAGATATGGCATTGACACTTAACATATACAAGTGGAATGTAAGTGTTTTTACCTACACTCAACATACTGTCAGCTCAAATTAACAGGTGATGTGCCACCTCTAAACACCCAGTGCATCCTTCATCAGCTATAAAGAGCTATAAAGTGCATGGATCGTAAGTGCAGCACGTTGGCAGATTTAATGCATATTGTTCATGCTGGGAACATACCTCACACCTTGCAACTCAAATATCACTTTGAAGAAAGGAAAAGAACAATTTTATGTTTGTTTAATGATACACCAGCACATTTTGTAATCAGTGGTTAAATTATGCATCCAGGGTTTCTGTTAGATAATATGCAGAGAGTAAATTAGAGGAACGTGAAGAATGTTTATAATTATGTTGATGGCACTGGGCAAGGCAGCCCTGAAATGGATTATATACAGAACTTTAGGAAAGAAATGTTTAACCAAAACATTAGGCAAGCTACTATTTTGAAGGATTATACTAAGATCTTTCATGTATGCCATTTACCCAATTTTGGTCTGGCAGAAGCCCAGAGTTCAAACATACTAAGTCATGTACATGTAGTATTTGTAAAATATCTGCAGAAGAAACCCCTTCCTGCGATATTCGTATAGGCTAGTCTTGAATTAGCATTAACTATATTTTACATGTATACATACCGGTGTTTGAATATTAATTCCCACAAACAGAACAACATATACCAGTTGCTAGACATTTAAATAGTTACACAAAAATTGGGTTCAGACATTTTAGAAGATGAGTTTCAGAGTGAAATTAATTTTCAAAATTAGTCAACTACAGACTGTATATGTATATGTGAGTTAGGAACTTGTAAGGGGTTCTGCCCAGTGGTCACTGATCAAACAATGTACTGGGGTGTTATTAAACAAATATTCCTATCCTTCCCATGGCATTGATTTACTCACATTCTGTGTTGGGAATCGACAGCCCAGAATGCGCATCATTAACCACGTCTGCTCATTGACAGTAAGGCTTCCAATTTTATTATCTGCTAACATTCCAAGGCTGTTTCAGCTTCCACAAATACTAATGAAATAATGCTACATGTATATAATAGTTAATGCTTAACCCCCTGTGGCTACCCCTTCCTCTACCTTTGCTTGCAATGTTCTTAAAATGGGATGCTATTCATGTTTTCATGTTTTGCACAATGTCTGAAAGTGTTAAAAGAAAGTCCCTGAAGGAATTCTGAACGTGATGGAACTACCAAGTGACAATTATGTTAACTAGGTTCCAGATTATTTAGTACAGTCCTTGCTGTGTGGTATGCTAGAAATTGTCTGTTTATTGTGTTAATGCATAGATTTATGGTTAAATAATGTGTATTTAATGATGTTTTACTTAATATGTTATATGAAACAATTATTTCCATAATGAATAGAGGAAAAGGACATTTAACAACAACCCAGTATATTGTTTAACCAGCTTCTGCATGTATTAGGTGTCAAATATATGGAATTTGGTAATGAAATTAAAATATGTGGAATTTGTGACACCTGATCTGTAGAAGAAAACAGCTGCTGCCACAGAACTGTAGGCTACTATTTGATTAACCAAAATTATGGAAATGCAAAATAAGGTATTGCATCAGACTTCATTTTAGTTACAATATAGCGATGCATTCCATCATGGATTATGTGTACATGTAAATGATGCAAAATGGTATCCTGGCATAATATTTCTTTGATTAATTTCTAACATGCAAACATTTAGTTATTTACAGTACCTTGTTCTTAAGCTTAAAAGAAGTATGTCTATCTAAAAACCTGACAATGGGGTGAGTGCACTGGATGTATTGAAGGCACTTCTCTCAGCTAACTGTTTTTCACATCAATATTGTGTTCTCCCTGATCACTGCAACATCCAACATGTGAGCTTTCTATTTGGTTAATTGCTCATCTTAGCAATTATCCGTGCAGCCATGGATAGCTACAAACTCTGAACTAAACCATATTGGTTGCGATGACTTTTCAATATGCATATTCCTTGTAATGCGCATCAAGAAAAGGTTTTGTTTTCCATCAGTAGATGTTGGAATGTTTATTGTTAACAGCTAGTACAAATCTGAAGTAAGTCGTTGAAAGACATTAAAAGCAGTCCTATATTTGTAACATGTTTCTGTTAATAACTATTGAGTGTCTGGTGTAAGTTGTTGTAAGATGTAAAATGCAGTCCTATAATTTTAATGTTTTATTAATGGAGGTCTACCATATGTCGGGAGAAAAAAATGAAGTTGTTGAAAACTGTAAAATGCTGTCTTACACAAGAGTAATAAAAATTACGTTTTTGTTAATACCAAAATAGTTAGTTGAAAGATGAATGCAGTTACACATGTCCTTGTATATATTTATAAATGTTTTTATTGTTTCATAATTATTATTATTTACCAGTTCATAATTTATTTCATCTTTGATTAATTTTAACATCTCTCGGAGTTTGAAGTAAAGTCTAAAGGTCTAGGGATCAATTGCTTGAATTGTCCTCCAGGACAAGTCAGATTAAGACTCATGGTGGTTAACAGTATGCCAACTCTAAAATGTGATCACTAATGGTGACCAGGCAACTGATTATTTCTGTCTGCTGTTCTTTGAATTTAGTCATTTATAATACCCCTGAAAATAACAGTGATTTAAAAAATCAACTTTCCCTCAATTGATGTAGTTTTAGAATTCACCAAAATTTTCTTTCCATTAATATCTCATGATTTTCCTTTCTTGCCTCTTTTGATTAAACAGACTTACACGTACATTGTATTTAGGAGACCCATCATAAATGACATTTGTAGTTCCGGACATGAGTCTTTAGAGACTGGAGGTGAATATTGCTATTTCCTCCCTCACGATGGAATTAACAGCTTTCAGCCACCAGACAGTGCTCACATGCAACAGACAGACAATTTTATTACTAAAGTCTTTATTTGCTCAGTTAAACACAATGTCAGTGGGATCTAACTGTTGTAGGGATTAATTAGGAACATGACCATTTGCAATCTGAATTAGCTGTCTGCAGCATACTAATGGCTTGCTTGTATTGTCGGATTTGACAAATGGTGAGTGATGATGATATTCTTTACAGTTAGACTGTTCCAACACTATATTTAC
The DNA here is from genome assembly GCA_032355785.1 of Symmetromphalus regularis. Taxonomy (NCBI): domain Eukaryota; kingdom Metazoa; phylum Mollusca; class Gastropoda; order Neomphalida; family Neomphalidae; genus Symmetromphalus; species Symmetromphalus regularis. Next base: position 14,036 of record JAULBS010069477.1, on the reverse strand, counting down.
TCTAATAAATAATTGTAGAAAATAAGGATCTTCCTGAACAAACAAAAATCTGTAAAGAAATAAATAAAATAACAAAACTGTGTTGTTACAGACTGTTTAAATAATACATTTTCTGCACCATTTCAGAAATATTTTGTGGTTAAGAGGATTAAATTATATAACAAAATAAAATACTCTTTTGGCTCACAGTGAGACTCTCATTTAAATTCTTAATTAAAATACTGAGATAATCCAACTTTGTTGTTTTTAGCACCAACTTAATTTGTCAACATCATCTTCAAAACAAAAAAGCATCAAATAAATTATACTTTAAGTAATCCTCACAATCCATTTATTTCAAAACTTGCTTGTACATGTATATGTATATATAACTTGGGTGTATCACAGTCAGCCATTGTAAGTAAAATCTATCTGGATTGACAACGAACATTGACAAGCAGAAAATTAACAAAAATATAAATATTCATAAAGAAATTGGAGAAGATCTATGCACTCTGTCATGAAGTTGATACTCAAGAATCCATGTCTAATGAAACTCTGAGCAACAACTGTTATCATGGTAACACAAAAGCAAAGTAATCAAGTTTAAACCAGATTGAACTTTGGTCCCAGATTTGTATATAAATTGAAAATTTACTAATCCAGCAGTATGACTCAACACATTTTATTATTCCAAAATGCAACTGGTTTAGTCAGGCCACGGTGAAGTTAAATTTCAACTGCAAAATGTCTCCAACTAGGAGAATGTCAACCAGCTAGCGGCAACTTTGAGTACAATTTGTTCTTGATGTATGAGGGTGCTGTGAGGCAGGTGTTTCACTACTTTTGCGATCACATTTCCACCTGAAACTAATAGATGGAACTTGATCAGCGCAGAAACTGATGAGTTTTATAATTGACGTTTGTCCTGTTTTTATGCATCTTTTCACAGCATTAGAAAGGCCATTACAAGGACTTCTAATGACAATGATTTGCTCAAGGCTCTGCGATATGGCAAGGTTATTATTATATGCAGAGCAGTAAAGGATTTCAGCTGATTAGTCGTTAGGTTATTAATGTGCACTAATGTTGCAGTCCAGTAGTCGGTTACTTGATTACATTCAATACACTTGGTACATGACCTTCAGTCCTCTTCATTACAGGTGAGCAATTGCTCACACTCGTTTAAAACTTGCTTGGATATGGAAAGTTGTGAGTCATAGTTTCTGCACTCATCTTTCATTATTTCATTCTACAAAGCAAAATATGAAAATCTGCAAAACTGCTCATGAAGTACCATTGGACCCAATGTTGAGCTTTTTCCTGTTTCACCCAATTGTCCAAAACTGATATTTTGAAGGCTGTAATATGATGCTTTATGTCTTGTTTGTAGGAAAGTAGCCTATATATAAATGGGCCATTGCTGTTATTAAAAGTTGTTTATCCAGTAAGTTTATTCTGTAGACAATGTGTCAGAAATATAGTTGCTGATTAAAAAAGTGTTTAAGGTTGTTAAAAAATATCCTTTCCAGTCTTTCAGTGTTCAGTTATATACATGTATTAACCTTTATTTTCTATTAGTTCTTTCTTTCTTATTTTTAAAATATTTTTTTAATGTTACAAACAGAATTGATCATCAGTTAGTAGTTGAGGTTGGCAATTTTAAATCTAAATTGAACTCTTTTCTTTTTTTTCTTTTCTTTTTCTTTTTTAACCTTAAATCAACCTTTAAAGCCATTTTTTGTTTCATTTTGGTTAAAGTTGCAAATGGCAATAAAGTTTTTTTTGATTTTCTTGTTGACAACAGTTGATGGTACAATGTACATGTAGTTTCAACTTTAGCATTTACACGTAAAAAAAAAATTCTTACAAACTGACATTGTTTGAAATTTGGACATTACATTTCAGTCAATACACTGTATACCATATGATATATTTATTCATGACAAAGAGAACTTACATGTAACTATTTTCATTACCTACATGTACTGTACATATTATATCTGTATTATATGCTAATTGGAGGATGTTTTCACCAAAATCATATTGGTATCTTCACACTCACACTAGATGAAAGGGAATAACCATATAAATTGGTTGTTTGAAGTACTGTTACAGATTGGTACCTTATAAAATATTTATGCGGTACTTTAATACAATCTGGTTTCTGGGTTTTGTCACCTACGGTCTGGTATGCACTGGGAATTTTATAACATAGTTCTTTTCTTCTCAAATTGATATTATTTGGACATAGAAAGTTTTGTGAAAACACTTGAAATTGAGACCCAGAAATCGATCAAGTTTAGACAGATTTGCAGATTAGACGGTGACCAGTTTCTTATGCTTAGCAATTGCAATATTATTCAGTTATATTTATTTAGCCCAAATATACATTTTCCATACCGTGTGAGCTTTTACTGTATAAATATATTGATCTTCTTGTTGTATATTATTGTCTGATCTTAGGAATTGATGCACAGTGTTTTTAATGTCTTGATTAGACCAGTATTCCTGACCAGTCAGTCATAATACCTCCTCTGATTCTATGGGATGGTGCTTATTAATGGGAATTGTTATGATATTTGAGATTGCTTGCATCTTGATTAAAGATAGCTGAGAAAATAACACACTAGGGAAACATCTTGTCACATTTATAGAGAAGTTGAGAACCTTTGTCAAGCTTTTAGTTTGGTTGTAAAGCAGTATCAGACATCATTCCAATTCCACAAGGTGAAGTTATAGTCTGCATCATCTGCTTGAAATGCAGGGGCGGAATATTTGTCACTTTTTGACATCACTTAGTTGTTCTTTGGAGTCTAAATCTAGCTCTTCCTATCAAAACAAAGGATTGATTATTGGCTTTTAGGTGTGAAATGTGATGGTTGTGGACCACTGGTCAGTCCAAGTGGCATACACCAACCCATTTTGCAGAGCACTCACTCTGGGATCGAGAATATAAATTCAGTGCTTCGACTGAGACTTGATACCAGTACCTACTAGCTGTGAGTGACAGCATAACTACTACATCATCTGAGTTGGTACTCTACTTATCAAACATATGTACTTTATTGTAATAGTAATTGTGACTAGCTGTGAGTGACAGCATAACTACTACATCATCTGAGTTGGTACTCTACTTATCAAACATATGTGCTTTATTGTAATAGTAATTGTGACTAGCTGTGAGTGACAGCATAGCTACTACATCATCTGAGTTGGTACTCTTCTTATCAAACATATGTACTTTATTGTAATAGTAATTGTGACTAGCTATGAGTGACAGCATAACTACTACATCATCTGAGTTGGTACTTTACTTATCAAACATATGTGCTTTATTGTAATAGTAATTGTGACTAGCTATGAGTGACAGCATAACTGCTACATCATCTGAGTTGGTACTCTACTTATCAAACATATGTGCTTTATTGTAATAGTAATTGTGACATGTTGTGGATAGGTGTAAATATATTTCAATATTTAGTTAGCACGTTTAAACACACCTATTTAACAACAACATATTAAATATCTGTATTATGATACACATGTATACTACTCAGTATTTATTAAGAATCAAGTAATGGAATTGAAATACATATCATGGGAATAAATTTCAGTTCATAGATTGCACCATGGATACATATTGTACATCTCAATACAAAATATTCTATCACAAAATTTCCTTTTTTTGTGTGATGGTCGACAAGTGATACTTAGTGTTAATGAAGATGTACATAACTAAATTGATCAAATTGTATGCTAACTTGCAATTCTTATGGTTACCATATAATAGTTTTCAATGTCTGCCAAAATGTTGAAGTTATAAATCAGTTTGTGATGTCGGTTTCAGCAAGCCATAAAATGTCTTATTATATTTATTTTAGAACTATGTGAATGATAACTATTTTAGCCTGTGGTTTGTGGTAAAGTGATATTTTGTTGAACTGAATATAGCTAGAAGCAGCAAGCTGTGGTGGGAATGCAACTAATGTTATGAATTTTTTGTTTTTGCAGTGCATGCTGTCACAGCTGGGACACTGGGACTTCAATATATTTACACTTGATATGCTCACAAGTGGTAAGACTCATTCAGTTTGTTTTCATTTCGTACTATATTTAGGTCTCATTTATTGTTTTCCTTTTCTTTGTTCAAGACTATAATGTGATAAATTTTCACATAATTATTATTATATTAGATGTTTAAACTGTAATTATTTCCCACACCCCCATTTCGTAGTCAGCTATATATTTTAAATATTTATATATTCTAACAGTAACAGTTATACATTTAAGATATATAACATGTTTTAATGTGTAACTAGCAATGTAGTTTAATTAAAAATTGCTGCAAGACGACTCACTAAAAATTGATTCATTTTAAAATTATGTGTTCATCTGTTGGTAGTGTAATGTCACAGTTATTTTGTTGAAAATTCATTATCTGCTGCATTTCAAGAAATCTGTTACTATAGAGTGAACAGTTAAAAACTATCACCAGTAACTTTCCTTACTGGCTATCTTTTTTTTTTTTTTTTTTTTTTTAATGACACCACTAGAGCATATTAATCTATTAATCATGATCAGCTATTGGATGTCAAAACATTTGGTAATCATGACACATAGTCAAGTTTGAGCCAGCCTCTTGATGGGTTTTGAACCATGGTCTTCAGCTTGAAAATCCAGTTGTTACTGGATATCACCAATAAGCTAAAATATTTGTCACCTACAGGTGCCTGTTATCTTTCTGTTTGATTTGTTCCAGATGTGTTTCTGGAGTGGGTGCAGTACACTAGTAGGTGGTTAATGAAAATTCAATTGTGATCATCAGTAAAGAAGATCAGCAAAGATCAATAATGCTTGCCCAGTTTCAGTCTATTTGGAACTATTAATTCAATATAGTTTAAACCGATGCTAAAGTACACTGCTGTATTAAGGATCCGATACATTCACAAAATATTCTAGAGAAGTGACCATCTTTAACTATTCCTAATCTCCAAAGTGCAGGTTTTCCATTAGTGAGATGCTGAAAAACTCCATCAAGATGACATGTCATCAGTGTGTGATGTCCTTTAACCTTTTCTGATGCAGAGCGGGACATAGCTCAAAGTAGAGCTTCCGGCTAAGGTGTACTGGGTGGTCAGATTGTTTCCTAGAGCAGACCTATTTGAACTTTATCATTCCAGCAAATAGTTCACAACTGTTGTAACATAGGCCCCACTATGTGCTGTCCTCTATGCCAAAGCATATATAAAAGATCCTTTGCTGCTAATCTGAAAATATATCCTGTGTGGTGGTAGGGTCTTTCCTCTGAAAACAATGAATTGCATCTACCATATTTTTGGCACCTAATAGTCTCTGAATAGACAGTGTGTTGGTGTGTCATTAAATGGTTCTTTACAATGTTTGAATACACAATCTATGTACTTATTATTGTTTTTATTCTGTCTGACAGGTAGACCGCTCTTCCATGTGGCCTTGCATCTATTCCAGGATTACGATCTCATACGGAGCTTCCATCTAGACACCATCAAACTCATGAAATGTTTTTGTAAGATTTTGATTAACTGATCATGTGTGATAATCATAGTGTGTACCTTTCTTTAAAATGGAGCTAATAGGATTTTGTTAATGGTAGAAATAAGATTTTGACTGAGTAATTTGATGTGTGATAATCATAGTGTGTACTTTTCTTTAATATGGGACTACTAGAACACATTTTAGAAATTGATCATAGTATTTTCTAGGACCTTAAAAGTCATGGAAAATCAAGTTTTTTGTACATGGCCTCTTAAAAATGAGATTTAAAAAAATACATCTTTACTTTATGACTGGTGCATCAGTAGGGTAGGATATTGTTTACCTTTTGTGAAAACTTGGTGCCTATGCCATTTTTACCATTTATCCATTAGAACAGGTAATTGCAACCCTGAAAATTGAGACAAATTTACAAAGGAACTGTAATGCTGTAACTAAATTGTTTTATTATAGCAACGCAAAAGCAATTTCATGAAAATAGGCATACTTTTATATTTTTGCAACAGTAGTACAATGCTGCCACAAGACAATTATATGGCATTATTGCTAGTTGCCACTGCAAATTTCAGGGCTTGTAATTGTAAGATTATTGTTACAGTTATCTAAAACACTGATTTTAAACTTTTACTGTTCTCTTCATTATCTTGAAGATACTACTGTTGATTTGTGTTTTTCAGCTCTGATTGAAGAAGGTTACCATCAAAACAATCCCTACCACAATTCTGTTCATGCTGCTGATGTCACTCAGGCTATGCACTGCTACCTACAGGAAGACAAGGTAACACAGCTTTAACAATAACACTGGCAAACCTCACTTGGGCAGCGAGATTATAACAAAAAAGTGGCCTCTTAAGACAAGTGGCTGCTTAATATAGGTTGTATTAATATGGTGGTTAAAGAGAAACAAGATGACCATTTAACACAGATTGATGCTTAAAACAGGTGGCCACATTAGCAGGTTTGGCTGTAACTTCATGAACAAGACCTCAACAAAATGTTAACTAAATGATCAATCAGTTTGTGTGGAAGTTTAAATACATTTGCAGTAACAGCAAGTCAGTTACAGTACGTTGTAATGATTTTTCTAGTATCATAAATATTTTATTGTACATTTAGGTGGTTTGTTTTATTACAAATGTTACTGTCATCACATTTCTAATTTGGATTGAAAACAGAATATAATTATAGCTTTTATATTAAACATAATTTATTTTAAAATATATTTATTCATTGTACACACATGTAAGTGAAATATTCACAAACAAATGTTTTTGGCTATAAGCAAATTAAAAAAAGATGGTTTATTGAAATGAGGGGAAACAATTGAAATTGTTACTGAAGCTTGTATAAACTGAAACCTCTATGGTGTATATTTTTATATAGTTTATCTTATTGTAAATCAGCTCTACACACTGATGTATTTTAAAATAAGTTTAATTTGACGATAATATAACCACCCAAAAGCAGATATTTATGTTTTATGCTTGTAGGGTCGTTAACTATACAATCAATCAATCAATCAAACTAAACCTCATTATTTTTCATTTGTTTCAACAGCTGAAAAAATCTCTGACGCAATTTGAAGTGATGGTCGCCTTTCTTGCCTCGTTATCACACGATCTGGATCATCCAGGAGTGAACAATGCCTTCCTGGTCGCCACTTCCAACCACCTCGCAACACTCTATCAAGTTAGTTGGGCTATCACGTACAGCATTGCAAACCGCCACCAGTTAGTGGCAGAGTTATTCACTCAAACTGGCAGGTTCATAAATATATTAACAATACGTTTTCAACATACATCATTATTTCCAAAGCCAAAATATTTTAACACAATTTACATGTAGAAGTAAAATTTAACAAAGTTTAGAAATAAAATTTAACATAATTTTAGACCAAGATCAAAGGCTAAACTATAAATGAACTCCTTGGTTTTTAAAAACGTATTAAATGAGGATGTTAAATATCTATATCCTTGTAAGTTGAGCTGAAATCTATTAAAAGTAGTTAAAACTTGATTTATGATAGCAAAGTCAGTTTTTAATATTTTATTAAAGCAGTTACAAATGGTTTTACAAAATTTTAATGTGCGATGGAATCTACCTATACTGTGTAACATATCAACTGAAATGACACCAGAATCATCAATCATATTTTCACTGGTTGTAAAAACTGAGTTATGTACATGACTAAAGACCCAGTTTGACCTAACAGCTTTATTTATATTAAGTACTCAACTTGTTTTTGTACCCTTATTTCTGTGCTCAACAATAAAATAAAAAAATTAAAAATAATTAATACTATATAAATGAAAGATAGGAAAGATTTTCAGTTTGATTTTATAACAGACTGCCTCAGTCCAGGGGAACAAGGATGGGTGGCCATCTTGATTCAAGATTAAAAAAAAAAATATCAAATTTCAAAATGTAATAGATGCTTTCTGGTATATTTTTAATGTTTTAAAATAGCTTAACAATTAGGTAAAAATAGTGGTCAACTTGCCTAACCATCAGCAGAATGTTTGCCATCATATAATCTTTATTCAGTTTTTCTTAAAAGTATCAAATTTCTAAATGTAATAGATACTTTCTGGTATATTTTTAATGTTTTCAGATAACAATTAGGTAAAAGTAGTATTCTACTGGCCTGACCATCTGCAGAATCTTTGCAATCATATGGTCATCTTTATTCAGCATCATATCTACCACATAGCTTTGCATCAGTAAGATTGTAAGGAGATAAAAATGGACTCTGTTCTTGAATGACACATAATAATAACTTAAGATCTCTACCTTCTTTGATGCTGTGAGATAACATGAAGCAATACCGTATTAAGCTTAAATGGCAAAAATAATTCTCCAACCTATCATGTGGACCAAATGTCAAGTCATATTAGTTAAACTTGTTTGCTTCAAAGCAAACTGCGTATCAAGTTAGTGAAATGATGTTATAGGTGTGCCCCAGGCACTTGTTTGATAACTGGATGCATGAATCATCAAAGCAGCAACTGGAAACTAAAGGTTGTCCATATTGGGAAGAAAATCAGGTCACTTACCCTAATCCGTGATGTTGACTAGTGTAGCAAGAATAATTTGTTAGAGTTAATGTAAAAGTTAAATATAAAAACTAATGAAAAGACAGAATCTTTTTTAATGTCTTAAAAGTAGATTCTACGTTTTTTCATGATATGTGAACATTTGGGATTTTGGGGTACTATAAAAATCCACAGAACTACATGTACATTTTATAAACACGTTGGATGTATCACCATTGATATTCTATTCAAGAGATTACATGTAACTGTAATTTGAATGGTAAAAAAGTCTGTAATAGCTGAATATTCTTCACAATGTCTGTATAACTAGGGTTATCAACTTTAAGATTTCTGCCAGTACAGCTAAAAATAACTGTCTTACTAAAACGGTTACATGTATGTGATTAGTATTTATACCAGTGGAAGATACTGATTATAAGGTGATTTTTTCCCTACAATGTTCAATATTTTTTTAATGTAATATTATATTGATAAAACTAAATATTCTGTGCTTTTGACAAGTCATTTTATTGCTCTTATGATTTGTTTTTCTGTAATTCATATTCTTTATGGATTAAAAATTTATTCTTTATTGTCAGAATGATGATAAATTGTTGAAGCATTAAAAAGTGAACCTGTCAAACCAATCACAAGCATTCACGAGAAATAAATGTTACAGGTTTGACCAGAACACAAGAACAGACCAGACTTGAATTTTGAAAGTGTGATATTAGTATCAATGGCTTTAAAAAAGCATTCTATTCACCAAGAAAAATAATAAAACTCATACATGTATTCCATAAAGAAACCACTTGAAATATATTTATTGATTGATTTTTTGTTTACAATTGTCAATGTTCTTTATCTGGTGACAGCAGAGAAAAAAATATTTTACCAATGTCTGATTTTTATTGATATTTGTTTGAAGGGTGCTCTTCGGTCAGGGCCTCCAAATTCAATACTGATGGAAATGGTCTACTTCCTTTAATTGCAGCGAAATTCTTCAGTAATCGTAGTAATAATAATAACACTTTTATTTCAGAATACGTCAGTATTAGAAAACCATCACTGGAGATCTCTCATCGGAGTTCTACATGAAACACAGGTCCTGGATCACATATCTAAATCAGACTGGTATGTTCTTGCTAAACAAAATAATGCTGTGTTTTACAAGGGCCAAAATTCATTATTTGATATCATAGCAATTATTTCCTTGAGTGACCATTGGATCAAGAGGGCATGGGAGGGGCACAACAGCAAATTGTGCCCAAGAATCTTATTAAATTTGAGCATTATAATTCTTGGATTGCAAAATGTTTAGTTTTTTTACATTTGTTGGGCATGATGTCAAATTGCTGTTGTCTCATGTAATTTTGACCCTTGATTTCCAATATCCTGATGTAATGGCCAAATAGTTTTATGGTTAAATTTACAAAATTATGTTTAAAATTAAAAAAAGAAAGAAAGATGTAAAGTGTTTTCAGCAAATTATTTAGCCAGATGAAAAGCAAAATTTGCTAAAGTGGTGAGTGTAGTTATGTGCCATTACACAGTTTAACTGCTCTATTGTTTATTTCTTTTGCTATTCAAGTAATATTTGTCTAAATATTTTGATTGTTGCATCCCTTGATGTATGACTTCTATAATTTGGTTAGTGTGTAGCTACCATTGTAACCAGTATTTCCACATATTTTCTTTCTGCTACACCTTGTTATGAGTATTACACATTGTTTGTATATTTCATCCTGTAAACCATGTTGTCATAATTATGTATTTAATTTGTTATGCATTTTCCTTTAATGCCGTTGTGTAATGGCCTGAGAGAATTAAAGTTGTTCTCTAGGAGAATAAAATGATTGTCAGAATATGCTGGTTAGACAAAACTGATTTTTATTTACTTAATATGTATATGTACATTTCAGGAAAACTATGGAACACCAGCTCAAATCTTTAATCCTAGCCACAAATATTATAAGACAGCAAGAGTTCATGCATCGTTTTAAGGTGATCAGCAAAAAATATGTTTTTTTCAAACAGTTTACTATACATTGTTTCATCATTATTACAAAATTATTTTATCCATAGTAGAGTTCTGAGATACAGTGAGTTTGTTAATATCAGGTTTGAGGTTAGGATAAAGTGACCTTGAGTTTGTCAGACACTTTTTGATAATTCATTTATGTTCTCTTTTATAATTTGTAATTAAAATGAAATACATCATACAAACAACTTTCAGACTTGTTAAGAGTCTTAAGTCATGTAGATCATGTTAGCTTCAATCAACTGAGAAAAAGATGATAACAGCCAGATTTTTTAAAGGAAAAAGTGATTTATCATTTTATTTCCTTTTTCTGATAATAACACAAAATATCTTATTGAAACAACTGGGATGATTATAATGTAACAGCATTTTGTTAAATCTTTATCAGCTAGTGTGTGTATATTAAAAACCAAATAAAACAAAATATAATGTTTTTATTACTCTACTAAAAGTGAATGATTCCTTTGAAAATAGTTATATCCAACTTATATTTAAATATGTCAAGAGTTGTGGTCAAATTTAAATATTTTCATTTTGCACTGTAAATTTGAATAATTAAGCACTTACTCATAAACCAAACATGTAAAATGAAATGTAAGGAAGACCATCTCACATGTATTGACCATATTTGTGTGACACCAACAGTTAATTAACAGACATATGTTTGTTTATGCTACCTGGAACATGGTTTTTGATGAATAAAAACCAAAAAATTTAACTTACCTCATTAATGTTTATATTTTTCTAAATAAAAAAAAAGGTCCTATTTTTTCTCTGGATTGATGTGTCCATTGGTTCTGTATTGTTTAAATGGCAGTCAAAAGTATTTTGGCATTTCGAGCCAGTATTAATTTGACCGCCATTTTGTAGACGTCTGACAAATCCATGTAGAATGGAGATTTTAGGTAATTATTTGTATAATGTATTTTTATATGGGTGTCAGTTTCTGTTAAAATAATTGGTATGCAGTTATTATTTTATAAATATATTTATCATAATTTAATATCAATGCCATATTTGCAAAGATTTATTTAAAGCAAAAACGATGAACGAGATACAAATATTACCGGAAATGACTGAGATGTTCGGAATGTGAGTTACCTCACTTTGTAATGACCTCGTCTGCCATGTTAGTTGCTGTTGCCAAATATAATAGAGTTTTACACTATGTTGAATGAGTAATATTTTAAATTGTTATTGAACAAAGTAATGAAAAAAATTCGAACATAGTACATTTGTGTTATTTCCAAAACTCTAGTCCTTTTTCGCCTAGGTTCATGCAAACTAAAGTAATCGACAAAAATCCATGTTACAACTAATACAAGTAGCGTAAACAGACAATAGTTGTGATATAAAACACAGACTCTGTTCAGCTATTGTTCACTTTAACCCTGTAAGATACAGATGACAGGCTTAAAACAGACATGTATTACTTGTAGTTATTGCAATCAACTAAACATTTTGCATTTTTAATTTCAGCATTATCTGAGTGATCCAGATTTTGACCCTGAAACGAATGCAGAGCACAGGCATTTTATATTACAGGTATTACACATACTTATAAATCTTAACTAGAGTGTATATATCCTTTGTAAAATTAGTTTTATGTCAAAGTTAAACACATCATTTTATTAGATTTCCATTAAAATTACTTGATAATAAGTCAAAAGTCACACTTTGGCATTTATCTTTTTTTTTTAATGTAGCAAGAAATGAATAAATAAGAAATCATACCTGTCAACAAAGAGGGCAGTTAAAAAGAAATGTATATATATATTTAGTTAATATTCGTCAGTTTCTGCTGTGTAATGACTCCCACCATATAATCCTGTGGTAGTATTACTTTAATACTGAAATACAATCAAACAAGCAAATCTCCATTTTGTTAATGTTTCTTTAATTTAGTAAACATGTAAACAATTATCATATTAATAGAGTTGGGTTAACTTTTGTGGTATAATTGTTGGAATATTGTATTACACAATTTACAGTACATTTAAAGTAATAAAAAACATTGATATGGGTGTTAGTTTCTGTTAAAATTGCTTTCTGCCTCATATCAGTATGTGATAATTTCTGAAACAAAATATGATAATTGAATGCACAACAGTGTTTTAAATATTGGAAGCAATATTAATGAGCACATATTATTTTGCTTATGTCTAATGTATGGTGATGAATGCTTTATTCAGATAGCTCTAAAGTGTGCAGATATCTGTAACCCATGCAGAACATGGAAAATTAGCAAGGTGTGGAGTGAGAAAGTTTGCGAAGAATTCTTTAATCAGGGTTTGTTATTTATTTTTTTACTCCCTGTCCCACGTTTATAGAAAACACCATATGCTTATTTACTATTAATACCTACATTTTTGTTCATTTGTTGATTTCATTGGTTAACCATGTGATGTTTGTGATTGGCCTTCCTTTTTTGGAAGCACGAAAAGCCTAAAGTTTTTTTTACCAAGTATATTTTGTAATGTATCACTTGATAGTTTTTTTATTTTTAAAATTTATATTTTTTATTTAACAAAATGTGTAGAAATATATTTGAACTTATACATGATCAACTTGATAGTCGGCACAGTTAGAGCTATTTTCCATTCCAACCAGTGGTCCACAACTGGTTTATCAAAGGCTGTGGTATGTGCTGTCCTGTCTGTGGGACAGTGCTTAAAAAAGATCCCTTGTTGCTTATCGGAAGAGGTAGCCTATGTGGTGGCAGCGGGTTTCCTCTAAAGATATATGTCAGAATGACCATATGATTGACATACAATAGCCGATGATAAGATAAAAATCAGCGTGCTCTAGAGATGTCGTTAAATAAAACAAACTTTTACTTTATTCACAGATGAAATCATTCGGACATTAGCCCTACATCTTTTTAGTAAACACAGGTGGTAGGTTATTTTAAGATCTTATTTTAATGAGACGTAATAAAAAAATCAGTTTTTACTTTAATACTGAAATAAAATATACGGATTGGTGAATTTTTTAGGTAATTTTTAAGGCCCAACATATTAGGTAGTGTTGAAATATTGAATATTTTTTAATGTGCCGTCTCACCATAATTGAAAATCACTGTGCGTACGTGCCACGCTATATCACACATTACACGTGTATACATCCTTAATTCCAGAATTACTGCCATGAATGTCATCTTGTTTATAAAATAATAGATGTTTTTCTGTTTTGGTTGAGTATATTTAATGATGGTCAAGTGCGAAAATCCATTCCTGAAAGTGGTTGGGACGGAGCACACACCCCATCCAAAAAGTGGGGAGGGATGGACCATCCCACTGTCTTCCTGTCCCCCCACCCCTCAGTTTGACACCATTATAGACCTCTTGTGTACTTCAGTATGACTATATTTGTGCTAAGACAACATGGTTAAGTGTTACATTGATACAATAAAGAGAAATACTAGTAAATATTATTATTTAGGCATTTTA
>JAULBS010069466.1:0-22095 GCA_032355785.1 Symmetromphalus regularis | reverse complement strand
TCTATGCATAGTCCCGCCCACTTTTGTTTTTAACCCAAACCTTCGAAGCGCTGCTGACCAGTACTACGCAGCCGACCACGCGTTTTAGGAATGTGGTTTTTGACACCAAATGAATCGATCACGCACTACTTATCTGTTGATGACTGGTACCCTTTAAAACAAAACATCTTTGTCATAAAACCATCCACTTCTATAAAAACAACACAAAACATTAAAAGATTATTTTGATAAAACTCGACAATTCGTCTATATACTACAGACTTTTTCAAAAGTATGACACTCTAGTATATTAAACTCTAAAGTGCTATATTATTTTTTATGGTGTTGTCATGATGTTAAAATCTCCAGACTTAGTAGAAGTGTAAGACCAGGTTTAAAATTTTAATAAGTACGTATCAGGATTAGAAGGATTGAGTTAGCTGAGCCTTGATCAGTTTGACAAGTTTAACAAATACAGGTTACTTAATTGATTTTTTTTTTTTTTTGTATTGCTTCCCTTCTTGTTTGATTATTCTTTGTGGATTAATTATTTAATGTGAAACTTTATTTTACAGAAAAGAAATCAGCTGATTAAGGACATCAACAAGGAAATGGAAACGACAGCTATAGTTGAAGGAAATGTAACAATTCGATCCAAAAAGCAACTCAGTCAGATTATAGATACTACCTTACTCAAGTGCTATCTACAGGTATGTTAGAAGTACGGGTTGTTGCAGACATAATCACAAATTGTTTAATACAGATTATTTTACACTTTATTAGAAGATTTGGAAGGAAAAAGGAGTAATTGGGAATAATGAAGGCTTGTTTTGTGTTTTGAAATTGCAATATATTTTTTTAACAAAATATGGTCTTAATCAAGCATTTGTTGAAAATGTAGAAATGTTGATTTCTTAGATTGTTTTTGTTATATAGCATATGTCATCATGTTTCACTCTGACAACGTTTTAAATTATCTACAATATCGATGCATATTTAAATAAATCATTTATCACAAAACAGAATTTCCAATCTCTCAGACCTAGAGTTTTTGTCAGTAATAACATGGCTAACAATCTTTTACTCTTATAAAATAAAACATTTTTTGTGAATGCTTAGTAATGACATCTCAAGGCTTAACTTACAGACAAATGATGCCCTGGTGGCCCCACTGCTCCGACTAAAGGACAACAATTGCCATGTAGAGGAAAGTGAGAGAGTGCTGAAAAAGAAGGAGAAATATGTTGAACTTATCATTCTCTATGAAAAGAAGGGTCTACACCAAAAAGGTATGATATGAGGCTGCAATTTTTCAAAATCTAATACTTTTAGTATTAATCAGGAAATATTAATGAATACAAAATATTAGCAAATTTGGTATGGCAATGCAAAATGCTAATATTTCATGGCACTGAATTTAATGGGCAGTTTAAAACTAATACCCATAATGTTAAAAAGAATTAACATATGTATATGAATTAATAACAGAGCATTCATTTTTCTTTGGAATGAAGAACAATACTACCTCTCTACACCTCCTTAAATTTTTATATAACTGATGGGACTCTGATTGGGCTTTCACTCAATTTTAAAGACACTAGTAGTTTATCATTTACAGTAAATAATTTCATTTTTTAGTTATTGTTTCAAATTGTATTACTCATAGTGTTATATATATTTCGATTGTTGACATCAAGAGTTGATTGATCATTATATAATACAAAATCTTCACACGTCTTTAATGCTGATTTATAAGTGTACACAAGTTACTTTTAAACATTAATAATATTTATTAATTAAAAACATTTAAGTTAATAAAGATGTGGAAAATACAATGCATAGTTTCTGTGATCATATGTTTCAGCTCTTAATCTACTAATGAAACAAGCTGCAAGACCAGATTCACCTCTCAAAGGCCATGATAGGACAGTGCAATATCTACAACATCTCGGTTAGTTTTCATCCTTCATATTTGATTAGCATTTTAATATAGCACAGAAATTCAAAATATTGCATAACTGGAATGTGGATTAAGTGGTTTTGTACTCAAGTACTTGATTGTTTAAATTGTTTTGTGAGTGAATTAAAAGTTGCATTTCAATTAATTAATTTGTCATTCATGTAAGTGAAAAAAGTTGGATAGTTGGCATCCAAACAAATGATCACTCAGGACATTTTATACCATGATGTTGTTTACCGTAAGTTTTAATTATTATAAAACAATGTAATAAAACAGTTAAAGCACAGACATGATTTTAATATATTTAAATCTGTTTTGTCACTGTTAGGATCTGAACATCTAGATCTCATACTGGAGTACTCAGAGTGGGTACTTAGGAGGCATCCAGAAGACGGAGTTAAAGTAAGATTCAACAAATTTCTAAATTTCTTGTTCTGTTAGAATATTAATATCTGTATTTAGTTAATTGACCATGAAACAGTGAGGGAGTGTTTTTATTTGTATGGCTGTTTTGATTAGTGTAAACAAATGAGAGCTTGGTCTTAAAATACGAGGACAGCAATGGAAAAAAAGATGGATTTTCTGAAAAATTAATATGGTAGAAACATTCAAAATAGAATTATGCTGTCACTTATTGTATTTTGTGATATTTTATTTCAGATATTTACAGAAGATCTTCCAGAAGTTGAAACTCTTCCAAGAGATAAAATATTAATCTATTTAGAAAAAATTGGTAAAGAGTTGGCTATTCCTTATTTGGTAAGATATTTCATATATTTAGGTGTATGGCACAAACAGTTCCCACTTATTCTGTAAAATCTAAGATAATTTCCAGTACAGGAAAATTTATATAAATAATTTCACTTTTTTTTTTTTCTTCTTCTACTGATATACTGAAAAAAAAAGAACTTGAGACATTTTGAACAGTAACATGTTTCAAGGGATATATTGGAAAATATATCAATATTCCCTATTCAGATGTTTCTTGAAAATGTTATATTTTTCTTAAATGTCAGCTAGATGTATCACATAATTTATTCAATGACTTCCCTTCTATACAGTGTAAATTGTCTTCTTTGTTTCAGTATACGACTAGGTTCAAAATAGCATTATATATTGTACAGAATGATTTTTCGTAAGATGTTTGATCCCATCGATTATATTAGGGATCATTCACAATTATGAATGTTTTTGAAAGATCATTTGTACAACTAAATCCACATTTTTTTCCAAATTTAAAATGCCAGAAATTGCTAACTCAAACTGCTTAAATGTCCTGTGTGTCATCACTATCATACAATCCTGACTCTGCTTCTAAAAACTAGTTACATTGATTAATATGGACAAAATGAACTTGCTTAATAATAAACTATCAACCTTTTTTAGGAGCATGTAATCCACCAGTGGCACGATACATCATCTGACTTCCACAACCGCTTGGTGCACCTCTACCAGCAGCAGGTACAGATTGAGATGGAGGAATACCTTGAGCAGCTTCCAGAAGGTTACTATTTAATCTCATTACATGCAGCTTAGTAGCACACAATTCAAATTCAACATATAACATTATATTAGATTGAAGGTTTGATAAAATAACATCACCAATTTCCTATTTTGTTAACTATACATTTACATTTATGATCGTATAACCATCTATATGTGTTAGCAAATCAGAAAACAGATCATTCCCTCATTGACCAACCAAATACATCTTTGTAAAAATATATTTTTGGTTTTACTGAAACTTGTAAAAGAAGACTCTGTCTTCTACTTTATGTTTGGAATGTTTAGGGTATATTTTTAAAAATTTCTATTTATTTTGGTTTTTTTGACTTAACAGTTTATATATTGTTTATGAATGAAGACTTTAGAACACTGGGGTTTTATATTGTATATAAAGACTGTTAACTTATTAATATATTGTGTTCCTGTAATTGTAGGATCTCAAATTTTGATCAAGTTTACTAAGTGTTTGTTTCAGTAGGTCACACTCCAAAGAAAGCAGGCTGTGAGCCTGGGGATCTTGGTGTGTTTCGAGGCAAGTTGATAGACTTCCTGCAGGATTCCAAGTATTATGTTCCAGAAATGCTGTTAGCCAGGTTTCCTCTAGATAGTGAGTACAATGTAGTACTTTCTTTGTAAAAACCATGTGAATTTTCCATATGTCTCAAATAAAAAGATGTGTTTCCAGAAACCCAATTGTACCTTGAAAAGTGACCTGCCCTGATCATTTTTAATCAGAATTTCAGATATAAAAAAAAAATAAGAGTTTTAGCATGTAAAATTAGTAAATTAAAAAAACTAAAAACAATACAAAATGTCCACCATGATCTCCTTGATGTTCTTTTTAGTGCATTCCCAAACAGTTTTTTTAACTATTGTTAAAGTGTAGTATCTGTACTCTTTATATCTATAGTTATTCATTGATATAATTTTAAACAAAAAAGTTATGCTAAAATTAATATTAGCTTCAAATCTATTAACACTTGTTATCTAGAAATAAATATTACATCTAAAAATAATATTTTTGTGTCTGCAGTTGAACTTATATAAGTAGGTTTCATGATTTTATCAGTTACTGGTATGTTGTTTGATTAAAGTTTATTTTAATGCATGTGTTGTAGATGTTTTTAAAGTGATGTCTTATTACATTTACTTTCTTGATTTATAATTTCAGAATTTTTTGAAGAACGAGCTATCTTACTTGGAAGACTGGGTCGACACGAGCAAGCCTTAGGAATTTATATTCACATTCTTCATGATCCTCAACTGGCAGAGGAGTAAGTGCATGTTATTGTCTACATTTACCTTCTCATTATAGTGTAGATGAATATCTTGATATTATACACTTTGTTTACCAAGGGCTGATATGAAAAATATTCACTGGGCTAGCCAGGGTGATAATATATCTGTATATTTGTTTCATATAAGAGACTAACTGTTATAAACTTTGAATTGCCTATGAAGCAAACCAATTTTAATGTTATTTGTGAATAAATAGATGCAGTCCATGTGGAAAATCAATCACATTAAACCAATTTAGGAAAGTACTAGCATTAATATTTGCAGATTGTCCAGTAGAATGTAGTTATTATGAACATTTTATTGATGGAGCTCTAAAGTGTTGGGCCCGTCTCAAAATATGGTTAACTCTTAATCGTATGATTATTTAACAACCCCTTGGCACAAAAAATAAATATCAGCTATTGGGGGTCGCATGGTTAACTCTTACAAGTATCCCCATTTCTGCTCTTCTGGTTTAGCTAGCATACATATTCATAATGGTTGAACATTTTCATCCTACTATTTACAGAAGTAATGTTATTGTTTAGAGTACATCATCTATATGTTCATATTTCTGTCACTTTGTTTTTCAGTTACTGTTTGAAAAATTTCAATAAGGATAAAGAAGGAAACAAAGATGTAAGTTTGTATATCTGGTACTCATATTCTCAGAGCCGTAACTGGATTAGTGAGAGGGGGCAAGGTAGCTTTTATGCCTTCCTGAAAAATATGGGGGAAAATCACTTTGTTTAGAAATGATCTTTTTAATAAAAAATATGCTAGGGTGCACCAAAAGGGGTTGATTTATTAAAATGTTCTTGGAGAGAGGTAAGCAACATTTCATTTTTCATTTTTAACCTTGCCCTAGTGTGTCTTGATTCTTATATTTTACTGCCCCACCCCCCTTTCTTGTTTTCTTTGGTTTAGAAACAACCCAGATTTAGTTTATTAAAGGTAAATACAGAGATACAGCTTCTTGTTTGTAGAACCATTTATAGCCTTAAATAAACCTCTTCTGTATCTGGTTCATACACTCTTGTTGTTGTGCTAAATATTTGATATTTATTTAACGAATCCTAGCATAATCAAATAAACATCAGCTGTTGGAGGTTGTGATAAATAATTACTACAGTCGTATATTACCAGGTGTATGCGTACCTGCTCAAGATGTTTCTGCAGCCTCCTGAACCATCTGCACTGGGCATGGCTCAAGGCCAGGGAGTGAAACCAAAACCAGATATGAAAGCAGCCCTCAAGTTACTTGAGGATCATGCATGGAAGATAGAAACTACTAAAGTAAGTTTCAATTTTGACAAACTAAAAGTGTTAACATTTGTTTTTGTTCAGTAATTGTTATTAGATTTTTTGTGAAAGAAGGGCATAATCTTGTTTATGTGACATCCTAATCACACTGTTATAATCAAATCTATGCAGTATGATCAGTTACCTTTCTGTGACTCTCGAAAACATACTTGTAAGCAAGGACAGTTATAAAATATATTTGATTAAAAGCACTTTACCAACAATATATAAATATCACTGCAGCCATAAAGTTGTAGATACGGTGACAAAAATGTCAGTTCTCCACATTGAAGGGTTACAAAGTGATTTTTATAATCCAGAATTTTTTATTTTTTTTGTTATTGTGGTTTTTCATTATTTTGTTTTTAGAATTTTAATATTAATATTTTCTGATACTAATAATTATAATTCTTTAGAAATTTATTGATTTTCATTACAGGCGTTGGAGTTGTTGCCAGTAACGACAAGAGTTAGGGACATCTTGTTGTACCTGGAGAATGTAATGGAACACCGAGCAGCCCAACATCGGCAGGATCAAATCCTCAAAAGCATGTTGTATGCCGAGAACCTGCAGGTTTGTTCACTTCATTCATCCAGTACATGGCTTTAATATAATCATACAGGGAGCAGGATATAGCTCAAATGGTAGAGTGTCTGCCTGTGAAGCTATCGGTCGTCGGATCGATCCTTCACAGTGGACGTATTTGCAGTAAGGGCTATTTTTCATTCAAGCCAGTGGTCTACAACTGGTTCATCAAAGGCCATGTTATTTGCTGTCCTATCTGTGGGACAGTGCATATAAAAGACCCCATGCTGCTTATTGGAAATAGTGGCGGCAGCGGGTTTCCTCTAAATACATAAGTCAGAATGACGATATGATTGACGTCCAATAGCTGATGATAAGATAAAAATCAATGTGCTCTAGAGGCGTCATTAAATAAGTGTTACAAACTTTACTAATCATATGAGATGTGAAAATCTGGATGTTAGCAGCCATTATATTCTCTCTAGATTAATGCTGTTTGAGTTCATGGTAGCATATTTTATCACCTATGTTGCACCCATTTGCCTCCATTTTCAGAAGTCTGTGTCATTTTTAATTCCCAATTTTAGAGGAACTATTCTCATTCTGAATCTAAATATTACCTAAACTTTTATCTTTTATTATATAATGATAAACAGACCTGCCTACCTTTCTGGTTTCTCCATAATATTTCTAGACAGACCCACAAACTAAGGCATTACGGCGATATAGTCAAATTTTCCACTGGCTGGCCAAGTCGCCTAGATTTTAATTTTATTTTTTATTATCGCTTAAGTTGTTGTGAGGTCGGTTGCACAACTTCCTGGGAAGGTCAAATGACATTGCACATGCGTAGTGTCCAGTTCTGTGTAAACATTTTTTGCCAAAACGGAAACGTGATGGCAAGTAAAAGAATGAGCGAAGCGCCAAGACTAGATTCAAATTCAGTTGTCACATGTGATGCATTCCTGAAAGAACCCTTAGTTTTCTGTAGAAATCAGGTTTATGGGCCCTTGATTCCTGAAGGGGTTATCTATGGGTAGGCAGGTCTGTAAACACATAAAATAGACGCATTATTTCACTAAAATACATGAAGTACCAATATTTTACTATCTAAAACAGAAAATTATCAATTTCTTTGTGTTACCACTAAATTTCCCCAAAACCAAGCCACAATAATTAAATCAAATTTCGGAAATAAATTCCTGATTGGGGTGACCTTTCCTTTGTGAATAAGGTTAGACAAATTGACTAATCAAATTTCATCTTTAATACTCTTAATATGACCAGTAACTCGATCCAGTGTGACAAGGTTATCAGTATGATTGTTGATTCAGCCAAGGAGACCTGCATCCAGATTATTTGAAAAGTCTCATCTGCAACATGCAATCAGTCCAGATTTTAACATCCATTTTCTCTTTGACAATTTAAGCCTAGCAAACATGACAAACAAAAACATCTTTCCTCAAACCAAAAATATGTTTAGCTAAACAATTGCAAATCATTTGTTTTTGTTTTCCGAATGAAGAGGACAAACAAAATCTCCAAAAAATATATTTTGTTTTCTGTGTGCTAGGCATTAAACAAGTGCATTTCAACAGCATTAAACAAATCTGAGCTGTGAATTACGGTTGAAATGTCAACAAGAATTTAGGCTTTAATGTTTATAAGCACTGATCCTGATGGTGTCAAGTTGTATAAACCTTGTCAGCTTTACTTTGATTAGTCTATCAGACCGTAACTGGAACTTGACCTCTAACTTTGTGGTTTTGACTTGAAATATATAATACAAGGCTTTATATTGCACCAAAGATAAATGGAGATAACTAAATAAATTGCATGTTTGATGTACTCATTGGTAACACTTGTGTAACTAATAAATATTAACTTTTCTAGGTTTTATCACCTGGATTCTCATACATTATAAAATAGGATTTTTGCAAAATTAATTTACTTACTAAATCGTATGAAAATACTCTAGAATTATGGAGTCACAACAATACATTCAGAAAATACATTTGAAAAACACTTTGTTGTTAATAAAAAAGAGTAGTCTGCAAGGCAGCAGTGGATTTATTTTGTTGATGTCGCAGCAGATACCATATACACCAATTAAATGTGTAGTATTATTTGAGTTGTTTCCCTTGACATGTTACATTTTTATCATAAGATTATAATTCAGAATTTGATTTTTTTTATTAACAGCTTGAGGCTAATTTAAGCATCTGGCACTGTACTTCAGTTGCAGTGCAAGTCTTGATTTTAGTAATAAACAAATAGCAACTATTCAGTCATATTATTAACCAACATGATTACATCTCTAAGCCTATTGTTTGGCATTAACTTAAATATACATTTATATTTTTTAAAGGATTTCTTAACTAATGTTAATTAAATATAGCAGGAATATTCTGCTCTATCCTGATTAAATGTTAACAATTTTCTGATTCTTTCATAATCAGATATGTCTACCATGGTTACAGATTTGCTAACACGCTTTCAACTGTTTCTTAAGAATAGATATTTTGAAATTCTTCCTAGTGTAAGATGATGTTTCCAGTGTTTACTTAACCCTTGTGTGACTGGCAGTGATATTTATTTAACATGTATCCACATCTATCTGATTGAATATAAGCTTTTTGTTCAGTGGTATTTGTGCATGCCAGAACAACAAGACATTAGACACTGAAACATTAAACAAACAATGGATCATATGACATTGTGATTCTGGTTTGTATGTAATTCTCTGTGATTTGAGTTTGGGAACACAAATTTAACTTTTATTTTCCTTTCTAATCTATTTTCCTGTTATTAAATGTTTTTTAAATAAGTTTGTCAAAGAAAGTGGCTATTTATTATATGAGGGATTCTATATTTATAGGACATATTGGTATTCAATTCTCTAAAACAAATACCTATGAAATTATTTCTAAATTTCTATCAAAATATCAACATAGTCTATAAATATCTCTGCCTAAAGTGTAATTTTCGTTTGATAAAATTTATATATTTGTCCATGCCCAGCACAATTCATAAAAATGTCATGATTTTATTGTTAGCAAAATAATGGTTTCCATTTAACATCTATGTTTGATAATATTTCATTAAATAGTGCAGTAGTTTAGTGTCATTTCAACTTATGACAAATGTCTATTTGAGATGCCACAGTATGTTGATCATTATCTTTAATTAAAGGGAAATATGGAGAAATTATTGGATATTTACTAAGTATATTTCTCATGGTAAATTAACAATTGCAGTATGTTGCTTGAAGTTAACATTTACTACAAAATATTACACAAAATGCAGTTCATAACACTTAAAATTCACAAAACTTGACAAAAATGTTTCATAAACTTATTAGTTTATCTTATTTATATTAATGTCCACCTCAGGGGAATGCTAATTTCCAAAGAGAGGGTAGGTGGTAGATAACAAGAATTAAAAAAAAAAGAAGATGACTCATATATTAAACACATACTAAAAAATAAAATGGTCTCTTTACATCAGTGAAGAACTTTCCTCATATTTTTATTTTAAATGAACTTGGACTTCTTAAACTTAGAAAGAATCTTTGGTATACAGTTTGATAACTCAAACTTCATTCTTTCAAAAATGTATTTCTCTCAAACTGACACACTGGTCCCAGCCAAACTCCTGTACAAACTAATAATAATGGCCTTTGCGTTACAAAACACCTTAACTCAAAAACTGTTGATATCTCACAGTCATTCTACAGTCCAAGTCCATTAATTTAATGGGAAATAGCCCTCAACTACTGGAAATGGCAAGAATGTTCAAGATATTGTTTTCAGTGGTAATTACAGAATAATGTATTGTTGACTGAGCTGAACTAAATGTGCCTGTCTCAGTTGTCGGTTTCTGTACACAGCATAGGGCCTCATTAGTTAATATGTAATTACAGACTTATACTTGGTTGGTTTTTCTTATTTTCATGCTTATATCCAATAAAGGTTCAAGCATGCTGTCCTAGTTTCCTGTGTTGTCTGTCAAAGACAGAGGTTAGTGTTATTCAAAGACAAAACTCGCTGCCACCACACTAATACGACTACTCTTATTGATAAGTAGCAAGGGATCCTTCATATGCACTATCCCACAGACAGGATGGCATATACCATAACCTTTGATAAACCAGTTGTGGACTACTGGTCGGTGTAAGTTATAACTGTTTACATTTTCTGAGTGTTGTTCTTTGACTGAGCGTGGTGCATCTGACTTCATCATTTTATTGTTTTAATTACGTTCCACTTTGTTTGAAAATCAGTAAAATGCATTTAACAGTATGATTTATTTTCAGTAGTATATATGCTATTTATATACATGCCATCTGTTTTATATGTCACTAGGCCCTAAATATATTTACATATATACTGAAGAGAAAAAGAAATGCAGGGTCAACATTTTAGGTGATTTAATATTATTTATTCAAATGTTTTTTTCAATATTAATATATAAGGATGAAAACACAAATTTAATCAACAATTTTTTTAAATTTCATTAGATTTTGATCAATAATTCATGAGTAATTGAAACCAATTTAACAGTACCCCCCAATATGTTAAAGTGAAATGGATTACCTCGTCAATATCTCATATGCCCCCCTCGCACCTTTATTACTGCCCTGATTCTCCTGTGCATTGAGTTCATTAAAGCATTTATCCTTCTCATGGGGATATTATCCCACTTTTCCAACAAGGCAGCCCTTAATTGGTCGAGAGTAGCGTGGGCATTCCGACGCACCCTTATTCTCCTGTCCATTTCGTCCCACAGATGTTCGATTGGGGACAAATCTGGACCGTATGGAGGCCAGTCGAGTGGGTTAATGTTATGATTGGTGAGAAAATCTTGACAAACTCTGGCTACATGCGGCCGGCATTATCTTGCTGGAAAATTAGGTGATGCTGTTGCACAAATGGAACTGCAATCGGCCGGATGATTTCATCCCTATATCTTACGCCTGTTAAAATACCCGCTATCACAATCAATGGTGACTTAACCATTGAGATATCTCTTCCCAGACCATAAGCGAGTCACCCCCAAACTTATCCCTCTCAAGAACGCAAGTGTTGGCAAAGCGTTCCCCACGATGTCAACCGTCCGGACGCAAAAGAGTGAACAGCAACTCATCTGTGAAAAAGACCCATCTCCATTGCCTCATTGGAAATTGTCTGGGACCATGTGCCACCAACCAAGCCATATGAAGCGCGCGACGTGCATGAGTGAGGAAAACCAATGTACGGTCGACAAGCTCGCAGACCAAACTTGTGCAATCGTTTTCTCACAGTTTTGGGGTGAATGTAGCGATTATGATTGCCTACCGTAGTTAAAGTGGTTTCAATGGCAGTAACATGGTGATTACACAGGTGGGCAAGATGAATAGCCATGTCTTGACGTGGCGTCGTTACACGTGGACGGTCCACAACCCTTCCAGTATCTCCCAGATGATGGACAAGACGCTCTATGGTGGAAACATTCACACCAAATTGCAAAGCAACTTGTTGTTGCCTTTGACCTTGCATTAGCAATGCAATAGCCTGACCCCTCTGAACTACCGTCAACCGTGGCATGATTACAAGAGATTCAAATTAACTTTAAATAGTGGAAAGTGATGTGTATACCTTAAGAGTATCAAGTGGTATGACACGATATGTTGACGAACTTGTTATCATTATTCTGCACGTGTTATTTGCTTTTTATCACTTTCTCTATGTCACATGATACTTTTCATGGTTGAGTAACTTTAGACACCGATTTTAGTGCACACTGACCAAGCCACTCGTCTGCCCAGTTTTCGTAATTTTACACAACGCAGTTAAAAATAGGAGCATATTATGTTAACCTGCGTTTCTTTTTTCCTTCAGGATATATATTTGTTTCTTACATATTTTATGGCAGTTCAATGTCATTTTCAAGCTCAAGTTTTGAATTTTATAAACTTAAATTCATTTAAACTTGAACTATTTTTCTGACCCCTTCAGTTTTCAGTTATTGTATTATATATGCATGTTGCCATTTTTTTGTTGGGGACATATTTCATGACATCACTAAGGCATTTGCCTTCATGCTACAGAAATAACTTTTATATTTGCTGTTGTGCCTGGTTTTGTCATCCTTATTTCAAAGCAACCCTCAAACAATAAATTTTAACCTCTGCTGGTCTTCAGTAAATACGTGCATTAGCATACTGTGCACACTTTAACATGATACACGACATATCTATGACTAATGTAAAATGAATGACGGAGAGAGGACAGCAGCAATGTAAAGGAAAAGTAGGTCACGCCTGTGAGGAAACTTGCATGTCTGACATGTACGCCATGAATGGAATTAATCATCAATAAATCCATGTCAGAACATACAGCCCTTTGTATTACCGGGTAAGCTGGGTGTCAAGTTAACCCTCACCTTGGGTAAGGACACTGAGCTCAGTAAGGATACTGGCATAGGCTGTATTACTTACAGTTTGGTGAAATTTAACCTGTTTCATTTAGAAATCATCTTGGAAGATAAGAAAATTTTTGTGAAATGTTCAAATATTTATGAATTTGTATTTTTAATGTTTTTATGGTTGGTTTTATTTTTTTCATGTTTTATTTCTTTTCTTTTTCAAATTAATAAAAAAAATTAAAAAAATATTTTGGCTACATAGAATATATTTTTAATAGCAATAAAGTGTTTTTTTAACTTTAAAAACAGACAGGTTATACTGCAACCTTCAATAAACCAGTTGTGGACCACTTTCTGGAATCTGAAGTAACATAATGGGTCCAGTGTACATCATTCCTGACAGGTAATCTGTGATTGAATTACATCCCACTTTCCAGTGAGAGTAGTTTACATACATAGAAATAGAAAGCTGGTCCATACAACCTCCTTAGTGAATAGTCTATTTTAAAACAACCAGTGGTCCATAACAGGTTTATCAACGACTATGTTACTTGCTCTTCTGTCTATGAGAAAGTGCATATAAAAGGTCCCTTGTTGCTAATCAGAAAAAGTATCCTATCTGGTGGTAGAAAGTTACCTTTGAAGATCATGAGTTGTAACTAATAAGAGCCGATTTTAGCTGGTGATATGGAGGGGTTTTTTCTGCCAAATTTTGGCTCAAGTTGCCAAGTTATTAGCAGTAGTGAGAAGTAGAAGTTGCCGTAATATTTTGGTCATAAATATTGAATCTAGGTAAAAAAAAGGTACAGGTAAAAAAGGTACGGTAAAAAAGTACAAGTAAAAAAAGGTACACAAAATGGCATAGATAGGTAAAAAAAGGTACTAACATGTATTTTTTTTAATTAAACAAAAAAAAAATCAGATTTTTTAATTCTCTACATAGGCTAACCTATCAACACTTCTTTGAAATGTCATTAAAAAGGGCTAATTTTGAGATTTAGATTCCAGAAAATCGTGTTCATGTCTATAACTAACAATAATTCCCATTTAAGCTTTTAACATCATTCAAGATACTTCTTAAAATAGTGAAAAATCATCATTTAAAATACATTGTATGAGGAAATCACGTTTAATAACAGATAGTACTCCAACAAGGCTGATGGTCTTTTTTTAGACATGTTAAACACAATTAATTGATAGACAATTAAGTATGAACCTGGCCAATTAGACCTACACAAACAAATTCATAGCATTTTCACACTATAAGCTAAAATAGAATGTGTGAGTCACGTACTTCAGTGTATACAATTATGTACACGTGTGTTTAACAGTCATATAAAATATTTGAGCAAAATTATTTGAACAGTATTAATACTGGTTCTCTTGTGCTTGTGAGTTTAAAAACTAGGAAGACAACCAACATTAATAAACGAGTTTTGCTTTTCCACTAAAAGAGGATAAAGCTTGGGTTATGAAGGATCAAGTAACGAAGGTAGCCTCCCAACCTCTTCTATGGAGAGAATTCAAATAATAATTATTTTATTCAATTTAATAAAATACATGTTAGTACTTTTTTTACCTATCTATGCCATTTTGTGTACCTTTTTACCTGTACCTTTTTTACCTGTACCTTTTCTACCTGTATCTTTTTTACCATACCTTTTTACTGCCTACCATGAATATTATATCCGATTTTGAAATCGAACGCTATACTGATTTTACAAAGTGATCAGTCTATACAGAAAATACAAAGTCTGTTGCTGACATGCATTGGAATGCAATCGTAATCAAACGGTCTTCCCTGCACTGCTTAGAATCACGCCACAATTACTAGTAAGTAGAATGTCAGTTTCTTTGTCTTTGATCTGATGGTGATATTCAAACAACTGACAATACCTTTGTTAATCTCTATTGTATTATAATTAAGAAAAGACCTGTACAACATGACAAATACTTTTGAAGTTGTTTGAACCCACCTAAGCGCTTTATGCTTTGAGCTACTGAAATCACTCTTTGTAACCAAGCACAGTTAACATATTTATTTTCCACATTACAAAGTGGCATTTTATAGTCCTTTCACATTAAGCAATTTTATACGTCTAGACAGTGTCATTGACAAATTGGCTTAGGGTGTCTGTCCCAAATGAAAATAAATTGATTAGAAAATGAAAGAATAATGATGGCAATAACAATGAAAAAAAAAGTAAAAAAATTCTGTAAAGTTATGAAACAGGATTCGTTCCAGTGGTACAAGAAGGACGATGGTGATTACTTATTATTTAGCTGGCTGTGGGTTCACTTCTCTTATTTTTCTCAAACTTTTCCTGTTTATTCTGGGTAGGGGAAGTCATTTCTTCTACTTTTTCAATCTTAGAATAGGTCCTACCTAATAGCTGTTGAATAAACAGTTTGCTGGGGTGTCACACAACCAATTCTTTCCATTTATTAAAAAAAAACTATATTAAGTTCACACAAGAAGAATTTTCACTGTTGGAGATCCACTTTTTGAAAAAGGCATCCTCCCACAGAAAATGCTTGGAAGGCATAATATATAAATATATATATATATATTAATTCCATACAGACATTTCCTGTTTTTTTCTGTACCTAATTTTGTTACTATGATGCAATTAGCCTGTCGTTTTTGTCTCGGCTGTGTAAGGAACACACAAACCTTTAAATGTGTATTCTGTGCTATATTCTGTGATGACCTTTGTAAAGCTCCCCAGAGAATATAAATTGCTAGTAATCAATTGTTGGTTTGTCCTGGAGAGGAGATAATCATTTTCAGTGGTGATTGTGTGTTGCTCTCAGCTTTTCTAAACTCAGTCACCACAGCTTGTAACATTTTCTCTATATAGGTGGCTTACATCTGATGGTCGTTTGTTCAAATCCTCATGAAGAAGTGTTTTGAAGGCATGAGTTACAGATATGCACCAGAACTAGAATGAAAACAAAACAAAATTCTGCATTTTATTTTATTCTTCATAATAATTTGTTTTAGATACTCAGTGTGGATTTTTTTTTTTTATTATGACTTACTATTCGGGTGAGTCATGTCTACACTGTGTCATTTTTGAGTTACCAAAATTTTATAGAAAACTGATATTGCACAAGACAAAACAAAGTATGACCAAGACTGAAGTGCCTGGACACACTGATTGATATGGTCACACTAATTTAATTCCCAGCCCAGATCACCATCACAATCGAAAATGAGTCACGTATGTTTAATGACACCACTGAGTATGAGCCAGCTTGCGATAGATTTTGAACTGTCTTCAGTTTGAGACTGATTTCCTACTACTGGACCACTGTGGATAACCGTATCTGGGGAGAGCTGTTTCATTTATTTTTTTTGACATATAAAGATTGTCACATGATATTAATATTAGTGTAATGCTAACAATCATTATCATCAGATACAAATTTTATATTAGGACAGAATGGTAATCAATGATGGAGTCTTAACAGTTCTCATCAAATTTGAAGACCTATTTTTATCTGATGGCATTGTTTTAGCTATGATATAATGTGTTATTTCAGTAATCAGAATGGTATGTGATCATGATATGACCTAGTATTAGAATGAGGTGTCAGTTATCATAGCCAGGAATTGCACCCTTTGTCTGTATGGTTGGTTTACATTGTTTCTACATTATCATTTGATCCCTTATTTCTTTCTGTCAATATAAAACTTATAAGTAATTGAAATAAGCCCAAACAAATCTCAACTTTAAAATAGGTTATCAAATTCTTTTTCCAAATAGAGGAAAGATTTCTTCTGAACAATAACTAATTTGTTGTAATTCTATAAATTCTGTTATTAGTCATATATTTCAAGCCTGGAAATAATTTTTGAAACGTGCCTGTCAAAATGTCCTTTGTCAGTTAATTTGTGCTGGTCAAAAACTAAAACATACCTGTCACCAAATTAAATTGAAATTTATAAAATTTTATTTTGGAATAAATAAATATTGCTTTTAAAGAATAAAGTTTTTTTTATTGCACACCTCATCATAGACACAGATACTTCAACTTTAGAATTTTCTTTGTGTTTCAACTACGTGGACGCATTTGTTTCAAATTGTCTCATACCCATTTCTGCAAAGTACCCCGTAAACGCAAAAAAATAAAATTGTGAAAACAATATAGCATGAAAATCGCAAACATACTGATAGTGTCGCAAATTCAATTATGCGCGAACATATTTCCGGTTTGGCTATGACAACTGCACCATAAATTCGTAATACATTCAACAAATTATCGACATTTTGTACAAACGTGGATTTCAGTTTTCTTTGTTTTAACAAAGATTACAATGTATATGTGATTATTCATCAATAATTATGAATATTCTTAGTTAATCTGAACGGAAACTTAGGGGTACAATCAGTAAAAACTATTTGTCTAAAAAGTTGCATCATGCACGTGTTCAATCGATAACATATCATATCGGAAATATATATACTAATAATATAGAACGTGGATAGTGTCAAACTGTATAAATGAAACTGTAACTGAAAAAAGAGTTGGTAAATGTTCCTTTTCCATTCTTTTTAATGATTCCTGGAGAAAATGTAAAATGAAAGCTCGATCGCAAATTTGTTTAGCTGCAAAAATAATTGCATATAAGGTACTAGAACGTTATGTTCTAACAAGCTTTTTCTCAAAAGTCGGAGGGGTTGAATATAAGGTATTAATTCAACTACAAATAATTGGAGGCTACGGTTTTGTTGAAAAATGATGCGATTTTATTCAACGTCTTGCCTTCATGACCAATCACATGACAGCAGCATGCTACTTTGCAGCACATGCCTGACGTCACGTATTTTAGCAGCATATCCAGATCCCATTTACACTGCTAATTCTATATTATCAACCAATATCATTTAATGACAATGATTGGGGAAGTGACAGGTGGACATTAAAAAAAAATCATCAAAAGTTTTAGCGACTTCAAGCTAATGTTGCCGGTCATTCGGAATAAGTCGGCCGATTAGGATTCAGTGAGTTCAAAGTATTATATATAGTCATCGGTCTTGATCGGGTCTATTAATAGATTTACCATGTAAATACAGTGGCGATGTAATGTAAGCATGTGTATGATCTTGAAACTCCTCAAAATATGCATTTTAAATGTACAGCACTGGACTGATTTTTGTGTCGGACAAAATGACAGCTAATATTAAATTTGTGACTATCAAAGCTTGAAAAATGACCGAGCACTTTTTACCAGGCTTGTGTTATAAACTTTATCACAAACCTGGTGCTAGTGTTTTCCATAGAACTTCATGTTATAAACTTTATCACATACCTGTTGCTGGTGTTTTCCATAGAACTTCATGTTATAAACTTTATCACAAACCTGGTGCTAGTGTTTTCCATAGAACTTCATGTTATAAACTTTATCACATACCTGGTGCTGGTGTTTTCCATAGAACTTCATGTTATAAACTTTATCACAAACCTGGTGCTAGTGTTTTCCCATAGAACGTCATGTTATAAACTTTATCACATACCTGTTGCTGGTGTTTTCCATAGAACTTCATGTTATAAACTTTATCACATACCTGTTGCTGGTGTTTTCCATAGAACTTCGTGTTATAAACTTTATCACAAACCTGGTGCTAGTGTTTTCCATAGAACGTCATGTTATAAACTTTGTCACAAACCTGGTGCTAGTGTTTTCCATAGAATGTCATGTTCTATACTTTATCACACATCCGGTGCTAGTGTTTTCCATAGAACTTCATGTTATAAAGACACCAAATCCGGTGCTAGTGTTCTCCATAGAACTTCATGATATAAACTTTATCACAAACCTGGTGCTAGTATTTTCCAAAGAACTTCATGTTATAAACTTTATCACATACCTGTTGCTGGTGTTTTCCATAGAACTTCATGTTATAAAGACACCAAATCCAGTGCTAGTGTTCTCCATAGAACTTCATGTTATAAACTTTATCACAAACCGTGTGCTAGTATTTTCCATAGAACTTCATGTTATAAACTTTATCACAAACCTGGTGCTTGTGTTTTCCATAGAACTTCATGTTACAAAGACACAAACCTGGTACTTGTGTTTTCCATAGAACTTCATGTTATAAAGACACAAACCTGGTGCTTGTGTTTTCCATAGAACTTCATGTTATAAAGACACCAAATTAACCATGTCAAACCCTCAACATTGCATATTATGTTTTCACTTTGATCAGTAAGCAATTAACCCATAATTGTATTATGAGCTGATTGCTGCAAAAACATGTTGTTTGGAAAGTACTATACCAAAGGGAGGCCACTCATATTAATTAATTTCAAGTCACACTCTAGTTTGACACCATCACTCACATTAATTTAGGGATGCGTTAATTTCACAAGTTACAGTATTTAAATGCCTGACATTAATTCTTTTCTCTCTCTAGGTATCTAAAGCATCTCAGATTGTTTATGGAGGAAATTTAAACATCTACAATCTATATGCCGAGTGTGCAGGGGGTGCACGGGGCCAGGGAATGAGCTATGACCACATCACTCAGAAATGGACAACAACCAACTTTGGCTGGCCTTTTGGTTCCTTAAAATTTGTTCAAAAGGATAGAGAGGTATTGTATAAATTAAATTAGAAGCTAAAATGTAATATAAAACTGTTTACCCTTTCCTTTGTCAGATGTGAATTTTTTTTTTTTAAATGGAACATAGAATCCCAACAGTAATTTTTTAAAGCCATGAGAAAAAAAAAATATATAAACAGTATTAAAAAAATAACTATTTACAGTTCATATAATTACACAGTACAGTTAATTTTAAATGTTATATGAAAGGTGAAAAAAAAACCAAGCATTTTATTTTGAAATTTGATGAAAGTTTTATCTAATAAAGTGTCAGAAGGATGTTCTCTTGTATCTGGAGCCCCCTGTTGAAGGCACAAAGTCAACTCCTAATCCTTCATTTCTTACTGCATTTTCTGATCATCCGTCCACAAAGAAATATGTGACCTGCCACCACGAAATGAGTCTTAAATTGAATTTTGGTTGTTTTTAGCTATTGACATTGTTAAAAAGCTCAAATTATGCTCTTTATATTGATACTTGAATCAAGTTTCTACTGCATTTAGTCTTGAAGTTATGGATGTTTGAAGTTGAAAGGTATGCTGGCGACCATGTTGAGAAAATTGACTTTAAAGATGTCTATCTACATCACAGTTTTTCCAATACTTTTAAACATATTTAATGACAGTTTAGAGCAAAATAAGTTAACTGTAACATAATACAAGGTTTGGTCACTTTACATTTTCAAAAAGAATGAAAACAGCCCAGATAGTACCTCAGGACTTATTTTCGTCTGTAGCACTGATAGTGGACTGCGAGTTGAGACTCATTTCGTCGTGGCAAGTCACATATATTCACTTGTGTGGATAGTGTAGATCCAGGTATTCCAATATCTTGCATTTCAGAACTATGCTAGATTGATCAGCTTTGTTACTGATTTCTGGAAGGAGGGAGATGTAGCTCAAACAGTAGCGTGTCTGCTTGTGAAGTGGCCAGTTCTCAGATTGATCCTTCTCAATGGACCCATTTGCAGTTTGGGTTAATTTCTGTTCAAACGAGTGGTCCACAACTAATTCATCAAAGGCTGTTGTATGTTGTGTCCTGTTTGTGACACAGTGCATATAAAAGACCCCTTGCTGCTTATCAGAAAGAGTAAGCTATGTGGCAATAGTGGGTTTCCTCTAAATAAGTCAGAATGACCATATGATTGACATCCAATAGCCGATGATAAAATAAAAATCAATGTGTTATGAAATAAAACAAACTTTACTTTTGATTTCTGGAATGTCTAGATGGATTCTGAAGTTAATCATCTGGCTGTGACAACTGTGAGACAAAATAACATGAAATAGCCTGTATAATGATATTTATATATCCCGAAATAAGGTTTTAATTTCGGCAGTATTCTTGTTTTAGATGTTAAAGTCGATGGACTTGAAGAAACTCAGCCTGACCCCGGAATGTATCAATGCCACCAGTGTAATTAAATATCTAAACACTGACAGTGTGCGGACAGCACTCCACATTCCTGCAGTTGTACAGAAGTGGGAAGTCTGCAGGTATGTATTGTACAGAAATGTATCAATGCCACCTGTGTAATTAAATATCTAAACACTGACAGTGTACGTACAGCACTCCACATTTGGGTTGCCTCTAAATATACATGTCAGAATGACCAAATGATTGATGTCCAGTAGCTAATGATAAGATAAACATCAATGTACTCTAGAGGCATCGTTAAATAAAACTAACTTTACTTTTATTTTTAAATGTTCATACTTTAAATAGTCCTGTGTTAAATATAAACCATAAAACTTGTTTTCCTTCAGTGCTGATGTTAGTATCCACTACAAGAGAAAATACACTGACATGTCGGCTCAGTACGAGAAAGTACTTAAATCTGGGGTAATTTGCTATATTTATATCTTTTGTTTACTAATTCATTTGCATGTTTATAGTGTTCTGTAGCAGTCCTTGGTATAAAATAATCTGAACATACACAGCCATTCCCTAATACTCCATTCATTCAGTATTATAGTATTCCATAGTCAACCCCTATCATTAATCTATCCACGATTCTTCAACCCCTCTCTCCTACTGAGAGGATTGCAAATCCTTCAAACCATCTATCCTTCTCTAAGTATCCCCAGTGTTTCAAACCCATCCCCCAGACTCCAAATATCCACAATACTTCAATATCCCAATATTCCAAGTATCCCCAATTCTTCAACTGATCCTCATACTCCAAGAATCTCAATCCTTCAATCCATCCCCATATTCCAAGAATCTCAATCCTTCAATCCATCCCCATATTCCAAGTATCTCAATCCTTCAATCCAATGCATCCCCAATATTCCAAGTATCTCAATCCTTCAATCCATCCCTATATTCCAAGTATCTCAATCCTTCAATCTATCCCCATATTCCAAGTATCACAATCCTTCAATCCATCCCCATATTCCAAGTATCTCAATCCTTCAATCCATCCCCATATTCAAAGTATCCCCAATCCTTCAACTGATCCTCATACTCCAAGAATCTCAATCCTTCAATCCATCCCCATATTCCAAGAATCTCAATCCTTCAAT
>JAULBS010069455.1:0-22096 GCA_032355785.1 Symmetromphalus regularis | reverse complement strand
AAAATAAAGATATGATGCAAGGAACTCAGTAAAATAAGGATATGATGTATGAAACTCAGTAAAATAAAGATATGATGCATGAAACTCAGTAAAATAAGGATATGATGCATGAAACTCAGTAAAATAAAGATATGATGCAAGGAACTCAGTAAAATAAGGATATGATGTATGAAACTCAGTAAAATAAAGATATGATGTATGAAACTCAGTAAAATAAAGATATGATGCATGAAACCCAGTAAAATAAAGATATGATGCATGAAAGGCAGTAATAATAAAAATAGGGTGACGTAGCACCAACGATTAGCCTCATACATAGTTAGTACATCAATCTGTCTCTGGTCTGCCCATGGTCACGAACTCTCCAACCAGGCTGTTTCTGATGGACGAGCTCTGAGGCTAAGTATTCCCAAACCTATTAACTTAAGCCCAACACTGCCAAAACGACGAAATTACTGTTAAGATGTATTACACGATTTTACACTGCCCATAAGAAATATGTATTTTATTCATTGAATAAGACATCTGATAGCCCACTTATCTGGCAGAATCTTGTTAGTAGATCCATTTAGGGTATATATGTCCAAGAAGGCAAACATTGTTATTATTAATGCTGTCTTAACAATCAAATAAAAATGTTTTAGTGCCTGTTTTAATTTGCGATTTCCAATTAATTTTAGTAGCGAGCAATTATATTCTTAGTTGGTCATTTTGTCAACGATTATTCATTCATTAACATAATTTATTAGCAGCGTAGCGAAGACCACTCTACTATATTTGTCATGTTTCTTTTAAGATATTTAACTGATTACTTTTTGAAATGAACTAATGATGTTGAATTAATAACATTAGTGTAGTTTCCACTATACTCAAGAAGATAAATCCGGTAAATAACCGACATTAGAAACTATTGATCCCATCAATATTTCAACTCAAACAGAAAGCAGACCGACACACATATATATGTATGTATTAAAAATGTTGATTGTTTTAAGAATATTTTAATACTATAATGAGTTAGTTTAAATTACAACATATTGTTGAGACAAAATTCTTTACGTAGCATTAAGTCAACTTGTTTCGTTCAGAAACAAGGATTCGAGATGTTAAAAAAAAAACCCCACAAAACAACTAAACATAATTTACCACTTCTACAATTTTTAATACCTTGTTTTGACGAAACTTTCAGTAGTAGTTGTTTTAATGAAAAATCGACCTTAATTTATTCAAGAGCTAACATTATCTCATGAAAATATATTTTTTTAAATTTACTTTGGTCGAAATTTTATCTACATAAAAAAAAAAAAAAAAATCTAAAAATAACACCGTTATTTACTTTAAAAAAAATGAATTTAACTATATAAAAGAGAAAGAATAAAAAAATATTTTGAGATAAACTCTAACAACATATTGGAAACGTAAGTGAATTTCATAATAACACTAATTCAAAATATTTTTTTATTTTACGTACACTTTGGGATTTGTGGCATATCGTTGTACATATAATCACATTTCTCATCTCTCCGCTGGGCTACATATTGATTTTTATAGAGCGACAGGTTTCATCTCGTATGATTCTTTATTTCTATCATATTTAATACATGTTTCAATACTTAACCTCTCGGATAAATAAGTGGGCTTTTCCCCTGAACATTAATTGTAAAAAAATCTTGTTTCAAAATGATGAAATATGAATGATGTCGCATTATTGTTTAAATAGAAGTCAACATTTCATGAAGTTAATGCATATTGGTACTGTAATGCTTAAACCAGATGACAGTTTTCATAAGTAAAACAAATATACATATTTATGCAGGGATAGAAAAATCGTCTCTAAAAATCGCTTGGAACGAGTAAATCCTAGTAGATATATTTTTTTTCCAATATTGTATTACGAATTTGTATTATTTTGAGATGGTAGCTGTCAGACTGATAATTTGGCGATCAAACGTTTATTATACTCGACCTTTTAAGTGAGTTTACAAAAACAAAAAACTTAGTAGCCCCAATATGATTTGTCTTCTCAACATGAACTACACATTACATCTGTAATTTGCGTTATTGATCAACCCAATCTTATAAATAAAAAGGGAGGAGGGACGGGTGAAGGTTGGGTGGGGTGGGGGTGGATGATTAGTGACTTTTCGTGGGGACGAGTAACTTTTTAAAGTTACTAGTCCCTCAGGCGAGTGAAAATAATTCTTAATTTCTATCCCAGGAATTTATGGAAGCATAGGTATTTTGAAGTTGGCTTTTAAAATGTATACTCTATTCCGCAAGAGACTTTTTGTTTCAGCCTTTAGTTCACACTGTCTAAGGTTCGATATCTCTTTGAAAGTTCAACCATGATTCAGGTTTCAACCTTTCCTTTTAACACGTGTAAACAGAGTTTAACTGTGAATCGAAGCTGAACCGTCAACGAGAAATCGAGCTTAAAATGTCTATATGCACGTGTCCTACCTGCACTGAATTACTATTGATCCATATGTGGCAAATAAAACGTGTTAATTAAAAAAAAAAAACCCAGAAATTTGCGGTTCATTTGTTATTCAGTATAGGTTATTACATATAGCAGTGAAATGGATATACTGCAATAGGTTGTTTCAAGCTACAAGCCACGTATGGCGAGAGAATACAATGAATCAGACAACAGGTGCATATGATGTATACCCTAAGGCAAATGGTAGAATAGAGAAATCACTTAAAGCAATAGGCGAAACAGTTGTGCAGTAATTCGCACTCGTGTACCGTCTATAGAGGAAAAATAGGCAAAAACATTACTTCCAATTATATACTGAACAGCAAAAGAAACGCAAATGTTTGTTCAGATTCAGTTTAATCAAATTAAACGAAAAATGCATAAAACCTTAAATATCATGGTGCGCATGCTTTACACTTCTGTGTACATGCCTCCAGTAAGCAAAACAGCCATCTTCAAAATATGGCTAACATTTAGTGAATCAAATATTGCAAATTAAATTTGCGTTTCTTTTGCTGTTGAGTATATTGTTAATATATAACTTTTAGCGTAGATTTCAAGGCTGATTTGTAATGGCAAATCGCATTACAATTTATGTGTTATTTAAATGTGTTGTTTATCTCAGAGAGACGTATGGATTTATTTTTAGTTATCTATTCAGCCTAACCTTCATGAACTATTCTTTGAACACTGGCCGGAAACGTCCACCTTTACCCAACACCCGGTGTAATCACTATACTGACAACATATTGCCGCCATCTCTGTCTCTATAGCCTACCTCTTAGCTTGTCGTATGCAGTAATATGATTTTCAATTCATTAATACCTCTTACAGTCTGATGTCGTCTGCTATGAACGAACAATGCCTTTGAAAAGTATCAGACATGATCACATGCACGTCACCTAAACATAGTTACATTATCACGACAGACAGAGTGACCTATTTTACCTAGACTTTAAATAAAAATATCTAATTATTTAATCTAGACATGTTTACATCCACATTTTATACTGTTAATATTGTACTGAAGTTCACTGTATATACGAACCACAATTTAATGGTAGTTTAACGTGTTATATATTGTCGTTTATTTATTAAATATTTTTGAATTTGACAACAACATACTACAAACCCTGCCATTAAGAAAATGTCCACGGCAAAATATATGCTGTTGAGAAATTGTGTCCGTGAGATTTTACATGGCTATTTTAGCGTTCACACATTTCCAGCACGTTTGCTGAAAAAAAAAACATCTTGAAAAGAAAACTGTCCGCGGCAAAAAAAAAGGGCCGCAGAAAATAAGAAGCTTCCTGGCAATCACTACGGCATAGCCGAGTGCCGCAGGCAATTTCAGGGGTTGTACTAGCTAATCATAGGTCAATAACATTCAGATATGCACTATTACGCTGCCAAGAATAGCTAAACATGAAAAGACAGATTTTAATAAATATTATATCACTGGAGAGATAAATTACAAATATTATATAATCTGCTAGTCTTTCTAGTATTTTTTGTTTGGTTATATTCAGTCAAGGTTTAAGGACTCGATTCTGAGCTTATGACTCATTTACCCCGACTGTCTGCCTAGGACAAATGTTAATATTAATATCTTGTCATACAGTGTGGTTATTTATTTCAGTAAATATATGTAATTCACAGCAAGAAAAAACCCAGCACACATCATGGCGCTTACCTCGTCTGGAATTTCCGCAGAATTGTTTTAATTTTTCCCTCATGAAGGAGCGGGATCTAGCTCAAACGGTAGCGTGTCCGCCTGTGATCGATCCTTCTCAGTGGATCCATTAGCAGTTTGGGCTATTTTCTGTTCCAGCCAGTGGTCCACAACTGGTTCATCAAAAGCCGTGGTATGTGCTGTCCTGTCTGTGGCACGGTGCTTATAAAAGAACCCTTGCTGCTTATCTGAAACAGTAGCCTATATGGCGACAGCGGTTTCCTCAAAATAAATATGTCAGAATGATCATAGGACTGACGTCCAATAGCCGATGATAAGGTTAAAACCAATGTGCTCAAGAGGTGTCGTTAAATAAAACAAACCTTTTCCCCCATCATACTGATATTTATTATCCACATGGCTCAGGCTCACAGCGTCTGGGTTTACCTCGGCGTTTTTCCCTCTCTGGCTGTGCCCCAGCAATTGGCTTCAGTGAAATGAGTGCAGAATATTGATCACCGATACGTAGTTAATTATAGAAATAGACATAACACTAGAACATCTGCTATCTCCAGAGATCAGGTTAATATTTACTACCTGCAGATAATCGAATTACTTATAATTAATTTCATTCAACTCAAGTAGTTTCAATCAAGTGCTTGTTGCCTGCAACGATATTGCTCAGTACAGTGTAATACAAAGCGAGCCACGGAATGAATGGTTGATAGAGAATGTGTAGTGAAAACACAAAACCTATTCAAGCGGTTTCGTTTATAAGTATTCTGTATGTCACACCTTTTTCCAGGCCCGTATGGACGGATTTTCAACGTGGCAGGGAGGCTGATATATCAAAAGGGGAGGGGGGGGTGTGCGTTTAACTTTTATGTGTGTATAAAATGTGTTGTTCGAAACCGCAAATCTATACCGTAAATAAAAACTGGCGAAAAAGGTGGAGAGGTGACCCCCCCTAACCCCCCGCCCTTGTCCCCAGCTCTTACGGGCTGTTTTCAGTAAATAATGATAAATTGTATTTTTCGGTTAACTGATTGTTATTTTTAAGACAGATTTGTTTGATCTCTCAGAATAGTTTTTATTGGACCGGAGTCAAACTGGGAAATTCATTATAAGATTGTGATAAAGATTTTGGCAGGATGCACCCATCTTTCGCGAACTCCTTGTATCATCACTATTTTTGAAGCAATTCTTGGGTGAATACTCCATTTTATTTATATACCCATGGACTTTGTCCCGTGCATAAAGGTACAGGTTTTAAACAGATAATAGTTTTGTAATTTTAGATTTGAAAAAGGTATTAAATAATAGTAATAATATTTTTTTTTTAAATACAAAGTTTCCAAATGTTTGACATCCAATAGCCAATAATTAATAGATCAATATGTAATAATGTGTCGTTAAATAAAATAAAACAAAATTTTGTATTGGTGAATTTATAGAACAGACAACAAGAACAAAAGGCCTAAGGATTGCACGTATCAAGTTTGAACAATATTCTTCGAAAACTGAAATGTAGAAAGTTTTTAGGTGCATAACAAAAATAACTGTAAATTACATACGGAAAAGTAGCAAACGTTCTTGGCTGTGTCTTATTGCGTGTGTCAAGATGTAAAAATATTCAGAATTCCTACTCAACTTAAATAAAACATGAACTGCGCTGTAAAAAGATGTTAGAGAAAACATTTGTTAAACCGAACGTTTCTTATCTTGAGCATTGGTATATCCCCGTGGATATGAAAACACTATTACTGTTATAATGATACTCATTATCGTTCTTTACGTTCCAGAGTAAACGAATATATTGCATGATAACCTTTCGGTGATTAAATAACAAGCAAAAACAAGCGCTTAGCTTATACAATTATTTACACGACATTACACAATCATTGTTCAGATCTGTCCACTGGGATAAACAGTCTTGTAGTAATTACTGGCTGAAAGATCAAGATGTTACACAGGTAAAGAAATGAGAAGCAATATTATGTTAGAGATAGAGAACTTGCCTATGCAAGACAATGCCATGAAGTCTGTTGGTTAATTTTCAGAACAGATGGTTTCATCTCACCATTTCGTCTCCTAGGATATGCAGTATTTCTATCAGGATAAGTTGTATCCTATCACGCCCCTGGATCAGGTACACTCATCTTAGGACCTCGGTACAAGTGTGTGTGTGTGTGTGTGTGTGTGTATGTGTGTGTGTGTGTGTGTGTGTGTATGTGTGTGTCCGAACCAATATGGATGTGGATGCAAATGCAGTGGAGATTGCAGCGTAGTTTTTCATTCTCCGATGCATCTTTTTTGGCGCGGACTAAATGTTTTCAAGGTGTATTCTGACATGTTTTTAGAGGAAACTTGCTGCTATCACATAGGCTACTCTTTCCGATAAGCTGCAAGGGGTCTTTAATATATACTGTCCCACAGACAGAACAGCACATATCACGCCCTTTAATGAACCAGTTGTAAACCACTGTTTGGAACGGAAAATAACACAAACTTTAAATGGGTCCACTGAGAAGGATCGATCCGACCAGATATCTCGTTAACACAAATGTGTTTTATCCAATCTTTGACCAAATATGCAGATCTTCTTTGAAACAATTGATGTATTTCTCATGATGGCCTTATCCAATCTTTGACCAAATATGCAAATCTTCTTTTGAAACAATTGATGTATTTTTCATGATTATTTTTCAGCAGGTGACAGTCAGTAGATGAAAACAGCCCTAAAAGTGAGACGGCATGCTAGGTTAATTACAGCGTGCTAATAACAAGACTATCCGGATATATGATTACCACAAATAACTCCAGTTGAGAGCTTTCTGTTTCCGCCCTGTCTTTATGGCGCGTTCTTTGTCGCATGTTAATGTACAGACCGAATTCCGTTCTATCCGGACAAAGATAACGGTCTACTCAAATGTCTTGTGCTACAGGCACGTTGTGAAATGGTTAAGCAGTGTTCTGTCTCCACATAGCTAATGACCTTCTCCAGTGTCCTGTTGTAAGGGGACAGTGCAGAATGATATGAGTTGATTGGATTCTGTAAGGGATATTTTTAATGGACATTTACTAAAAGATTAGTGAATTTTTCCATGTCTGTCGGAAAGTGCATATAAACCACGCTTGCTGCTTATCGGAAAGAGTAGTCTTTGTGTAGGCAACGAGATTCCTCTAAAAAAGTGTCAGAATGACCATATGGCTGACGTCCAAAAGTCGATGATAGATTAAAATTAATGTGCTCTAGAGGCATCTTTAAAAAAAAAAATGTTGTACAGAATATCATTTGTGCGATTTCAAGAAGTAGCACACACCACGTGCCAAACACCGCATACCACATGCACCTGAATCTAGAGAAATGAACATGTGTTTTCATGATGTTCTGTCAACGGATAACGGGCGAGATAGTGAAAGCTACGGGCTTTCGTCTCAAGATGTTCATCTAATATTGACTTTGGCGCAACAGTTCTCCTGTCAATACCTACAGGCAGTAAATTGCCCCTCAGTATGTCAAGTGGTATTGTGAAATCCTCTTCTCGCACGACCATATCCCAAGTAGCCGTCTTTGATTGGCACAACTGTACACAAGTTGCAAGCTTTAATTAAAAAAAATATACAAGTGAGTTACGTCTTGAAAGGAAATTGATTAACAAAAATCTCAGAGTCCATGTATGGAGATTAACAGTTATTTTAATATTTAGTATTTACCTTATAAGACGAACTTATTATTATTTTAATATTAGTATTTACCTTATAAGACGAAATTATTATTATTTTAATATTAGTATTTACCTTATAAGACGAAACTATTATTATTATTATTTTAATATTAACCTTATAAGACGAAATTATTTTTATTATTTTAAACAATTTTTCAAAGAAACTCAAAGCTTTGAAATCCTTTACAACTTGTTTGTATGTGAGTTAGGGCGGGAGCAGCCTGTTACTTCGAATGATGTAAGTTTCCTAAAGATCGAAGTTTGAGTTACAGAGGTTCGACATACCACACAATATAATATAATCTAGCTAAGAAAAACAAACGTAATGAATTAACGGAAATACGTTATGTAGAAAGTTATATCCAAGATGGCGAGCAATACTTCCTGTTTTTGTACTACTAACGAACACTGATATAGCAAACTAACGGATACAACCAAATGCCATTTACAGCTTTATTTAAAATCTTTTC
Source organism: Symmetromphalus regularis (assembly GCA_032355785.1). Lineage (NCBI taxonomy): Eukaryota > Metazoa > Mollusca > Gastropoda > Neomphalida > Neomphalidae > Symmetromphalus > Symmetromphalus regularis. Next base: position 13,747 of record JAULBS010069455.1, on the reverse strand, counting down.
AAAATGCCATCGTATTTCATTTAATGAAACATTCATGTGTAACAAACTATTTTCATATATACCCTAAAGTTAATTTGCTGTATAGGATCATAACCAAAATGAATCACGGTATACAAAGACTCCATATAACACATTTCTACTGAACTGTTATTACGTGTAATCCTCATATATGTATGAGTAAGACCACAACTACAAAATATGCAGTCATTCTAAAATAATATTCAACAATTCTCATGATTAGTCGTTTTGAATTTTACAGAAATGAGAAAACTAAATATTTTTACCAATAACGGATCCAGGAAATCCATTCCGAGGGTCCGTAAAGAATCCTCGGATTCTTTAACATTAAAAAAAAAAAATACTAAAAAAAAAAAATATATATATATAAATAGTAATTTGTTTTAAAATCTTCACATTTATTGAGGTGGGCAACCACTGTCCCCCCCAACCCAAGATCCGCTACTGTTTACTATATGTTTGACACCTGATAGCCGTTGAATGAACGCTGTGCTGGGTGTTCATAGATGTATGGGTTCCAATTTAATTTTTATTTTTTTTATGGGGGGATGGCGGGAGACCGACCGATTTCTGACCGAAATTAAGTGTTTTAAAAGAAAATGTCCGAATCTCAATAATAACATCTATTCACATTTACACCTAAGACTACTACACATTTTTACTGTAATGATATTAAAGAACAAATAAACCAGACAAGATACTTTACTGATCTGGTCCACTCGCATTCTTGTCTTAGAAAACAATTTGGCCAATTTTGTTGGAAGCAAGAAAAAAAAAAATAATAATACAAAAAGAGTAAAACTGTGGATATTTTTTCTAAGCCCAATTTGCCATCGTAGGAGGAAAAAAATATGTACGACGCCATTTTGGTATGGTCATGTCGAACTCTCGTTCTGAACGCAAATTCTTGCACATTGCGAGATTATTAAAAAAATGGCAACAGGAGGCCGACCGATCAAATTTCAAATGCACATAAGTCACAGATTCCCGGATTTCTAACCAAAATCGTCCATTTTACTTCAACTGAAAACGATGGAAAGATTTTAAGGAATTTTAATTTTTTGTTGGGAATGAAAACGTGACTATCGACGGGGGAAAACAAAATAAAATACCTCTTAAATTTTTATTTTTCTAGCGGGAATTTTGTAAACACGTCGGCGGATCCGTGAAACATTTCATTAAAAAAATACTTTCATTTCTTTACGTTACTAATAGTTTATATAAAATAACGTCTGGCAACTCGAGATAATCATTAAAGAAAACTAGTTTCGTAATTAATTAGTTTTTAAAACATCTGCAAATATATCATTACTATTACCAGTATCATTATGAAATTAGTCAACATTACCAGACAAAAATATGGAAAAGTCATTGAGATAAGAAACAAATCTGTGGGTGATGTGAAAAACGTGAAAACTAAGAGGTAGGTGCAAGCGTGGGATATCGTAGGTTGTTATTACACGGAAGTCATGTGTTAGTCACGATCACTTGGTGAGTAAGAATGTCATCCTATACTTGACAATATAAGCAAAACATTATGGACTTTTAATAGAGTAATTGTGGCCGAACATTAAACTGTTTTTAAAACGTCTGGAACGCGAAATGCTAACATATTTAATTAACTTTTCTTATATTATGTATTTGCTATTGTACAAAAGGACAAATGAAAAGTGCCCCCACACAACCTAAACATATTAAGATGAAGTTAATTTGTGTATGCGTGTGTATGCATATATGTATGTATGTATGTATTATGTATGTATGTGTGTATGTATGTATGTATGTGTGTGTTTGTGTGTGTATGTATGTATGTATGTATGTATGTATGTGTGTTTGTGTGTATGTATGTATGTATGTATGTATGTATGTATGTATTTCACCTTTTTGTACTACAGCCTGAACAGTATTGTTATTGTACGGGTTCTAGTGCACAATACTGTTGTGTAAAGTCAGTGAATGTCCCCAGACGTCGAATGGACAGTGAAATAAGGCGACAGCGGCAGGTTGCAGTTAGTTTTAATGATGTTATCAAACCAATTGCTTTGGCCTCATCTTAACCTCACTCTTCAAACAGAAACGACGTTTTCCACAAATTATTTATTAAATAAATAATATGGGTTCATTAGTCATTTGTAAGTGAAGGTCACGCTGATGGTGATTTCCGAAAACACCGCCTTGAGACTGTCTTGTGCAAAGATACGTTTCATAAAACTATTTACCTTTCTGAGAGCGTAGAAAGTATGACGAACCTCTATGGTATATTGGTAGAATATCAGATTCAAATATTATATATATGAATTATAATATTCGATGATTAATAAATCAACGTGCTCTAGTAGTGTCCTTAAATCCAACCAATCAATAAATCTAATGCATTTATCATTCACCAATCAATAAATTTAATGCATCTATCATTCACCAATCAATAAATCTAATGCATCTATCATTCACCAATCAATAAATCTAATACATTTATCATTCACCAATCAATAAATCTAATGCATCTATCATTCACCAATCCATAAATCTAATGCATCTATCATTCACCAATCCATACAACCATAACGTTGCTTCATCATCAATATGTAATCGTTCGTTCATTCAGTCGTTCTTGTGTCCGTCTATCTATCTATCTATCTATCTATCTATCTATCTATCTATCTATCTATCTATCTATCTATCATTTCGTCATTTGTTCTTTTGTTTGTTGAATCATTCTACGTTTATTTATAAATATATCAATTTACTCAAACGTTCGTTTATTGACTCGTTTACCCATAATATGCTTTGGTTTATGGTTTGATTTTATTATTACATATGGAAATAATTCACTAGACACAAAATAAACAAACAAAAGTGAACTGATTTACAATGATTGTACCTGAGGTAGAAACATGTGTTAAAGCACTTCGCTTGTTAGACAAGATATTTATTTGTTTGTCGGTATGCTGTATGCATGTGTATGCATGTGGTGTGAAACATCAAACACGAGATGCGGTGTGAAACATCAAAAACGAGCACTGGTGTTGAAGGAACACGACACACAGATGAACACGAACGAGACATTTATTATAATAGCTAATTACTGCGCATTCCTGTTTGTAATTCAAACCATCTGTACATGTTTATCTATTTGTCTACTGCAACTTATTGAAATATGTTTTTTTACTATGTTGTTTAGATTATGTTAACAGATATATACATTTTTGTTTTCCTAGATCGACGTAGAACATCTAAAACAACAATTAGAAGTTCCTTGCAGAAGATTTATTTGTTGTACACGGTGTTCTAAATATCAGATATGACAAGCAATGTATGACCAACACGTGTTTTCCACATGATACTTTTAAAACTTGACCTTGAAGAGCTTATATTGTTTGAACTGTTGACATAGAAGAAAACTTTATAAGTTATGAAACTCCTGTCCAATCTTTGTTCTTTAAACAAAAATATTTGAAATCAACTGTTGTTGATGGTAAAGAAAAATTAGTTTTATTTAGTAACGCCTCTAGAGCACATTGATTTTTATCTTATCATCGACTATTGGACGTCAATCATATGGTCATTGTGACATATTTATTTAGAGGAATCCCGCTGCCGCCACATAGGCTACTCTTTCCGATAAGAAGGGGTCTTTTATATGCACTGTCCCACAGAGGACAGCACATACCACGGCCTTTGATGAACCAGTCGTGGACCACTGGTTGGAACGGAAAATAACACAAACAGCAAATGAGTCCACTGAGAAGGATCGATCCGACGACCTACCGTTTTGAACTACATCCCGCTCCCTGTTGTTGATGGAGTCCTAGAAGAATTTGTGTTCCAGAATGAAATGTTCTTGCTTAGTTTGAAATCATCATAATTATGTTGAAGCCAAATGTTGAAGCAGTAGGAATATTATAGATCATGTATGTTGAGAAATTTGAATGAAAAACAAGGTTATATTTAAAACTGTATCTCTACACGAGGTAGAATACAAACGACAATAGACAAAACTTATTTGCTCCTGAAATTGTCGAAATTGCTATCATAACAAGTGTTGTAGAACATATCTGCTAGAAATGAATATATTTTCTTATACATTTTCGACAGTTGTTTAGTTGTACTTATTTTCGTGTTTATATCCAATTAAGTTTCAAGCACGCTACTCTGGGCACTTGATTCAGCTTCCAGTGCTCTGTGTTCATGACAGCGGTTAGTGTTAATAGGAGAGACAAAATCTGCTTCCGGGCTAGACTGTGGTTAACTATCGTTAAGCAAGAAGGGATGTTTTATATGCATTATCCCACATACAACATAACATAAACAACGGCTTTTGATAAACCTGTTATAATCCACTGGTCGGTGCAAAAGGTGAGGCAGACGAGGGGCTTGCCTCGTCTGGAATTTCCGCAGATTTGTTTTATTTCCCCCCCATGAAGGAGGGGGATGTAGCTCAAACGATAGCGTGTCCGCCTGTGAACCGGTCGGTCGTCTGATCGATCCTTCTCAATGGACCCAGTTTGGGCTATTTTCTGTTCCAGCCAGTGGTCCACAACTGGTTCATCAAAGCCCGTGGTATGTACTGTCCTGTCTGTTGGATGATGCATATAAAAGATCCCTTGCTGCTTATCGAAAAGAGTATATGTGGCTGCAGCGGGTTTCCTCTAAATACATATGTGAGAATGACCATATGATTGGCGTCCAATAGCCGATGATAAGATAATAATCAATGTGCTCTAGAGGCGTCGTTAAATAAAACAAACTTTACTACTCAAAAACAATAATTCACGTGTCCAATCTCTTGCAACAACTGATCCCTAAGTTTAACGGCTAAAGCCTGTTTTATTGGTATCTAAAAGGCAGAAAACACGAGCACCCCGGGCTCAGCGTGATTAATGGTTCATTCTACAGCAAGTGTTCGCGATCCTTGTCTCCAAGGTTGCAACACCCAATCGTTCTTGGATTGTCGACAGTATCTAACAATCACACCATTGCCATCAGGGAATTCCGGCTGCTCATCGTATCTCCTGGGCATGATGAGAGTTGGCTTGGTTATCCCACTGATAAATTAATAAAGCAATGCTGGAGAAGACATGTTTATACAGGATATTATATTTAGTGGTCTGTCACTTGCCTGCTGATCCCAAGCATTGACTTTATTGTTTTCACTGAGAAGAGCCTTCGAAGAGCTAATACTATTACCCATACTCCCGCTATTATGTCCTGTTAGCTATTTGCTGTTCCAACCAGCGGTCCATAACTGGTGTCACAAAGTCATTTGTAGGTGCTGTTCTTTATGTGGGAAAACGCATATAAAATGTATCTTGCTACTATTCAAAAAGCATAGCCTATGTGGCGATAATGGGTTTCTCCCGAAGACAATATGTATTAAACACCGTATATTTGACGCCTAATAATTGCTGTCGTTAGACAAACAATCCCTTCATTCTTTTCTATTCTTTCCGGGGCTGGACCCAGGAATTTTGAATGAGGTTGTCGAAAAATAGTATTACGCAATTTAATACCGAAAGAGAGGGGTCAAATGTAAATCAAGAAATTATAAAGGGAGACAAACTACATTTGTGTTGCACGGATATGCACAGTGTAGTATATTAGTATTCAATTAATGCACAGTATAATATAATATACTAGTAATAATTTTATGCCAGTATAATATATTAGAAATCATTTTATTTGATTTTATATTTCTGACATTTATATTTCATTAAAAAAATCACTTGTCTCATAATTGAGATGTCTTTAAGATTTAAGAGATTTATTTCTCCGTGCTCAACAACATTCCTTCTGCTCCAGCATTTAGAAATGAGACTATTTTCAATAACGACATTTTTGTTTGAGTATTAATAATGTGAAACTGAAATAAACATGGGCGAAAATCGCTTCCTGAAAATGGGAGGGGGTGACAGAACATACCTTCTGTCCGAAAAGTGGGAGATGTCCCCCACCCCATTCCCCCAGGATTGACGTCATTATAGACCACCTGTGTATTTCGATATATTTACGCTAAGACCACATGGTTAAGTATTACATTGATGCAAGAAAGAGAAATACTGGTAAAGATTATTATTTGGGCATTTCAAGTTCAATTTTTCAAAGCAAAAAGTGGGGGGGGGGGTAATTATATAGACATCCCCCCTCCAAAAATTGGGGGTGGGACTTGTCCACCCTGGGATTTACGCCCATGGAAATAATATTACATTATAGACCTATCAGACCATGCTGTTTTATCTGTCTGAATTTTGCTAGACATCTTGATCTTACGTAATAAATGGATAGATGCTATCAAACCCGACTTTAAACCCAACAATAGTTTCAGAAGTGCTTCTTAATTCTCAAAGGTACAAAACTGTTTTAAGTTGTCACATTGATAAACTGACAAACATTCGATGGACCGTGTTTGATACTATCGTAACCACCATAAGGTAGACGAGGCACTTGCCTCGCCTTGAATTTCCGCAGATTTATTTTATTTTCGCCCATGATACTGATATTTATTATCCACATGGTTCAAACGCCTCGGCGTTTTCCCCTCTCTGGCTACACCCCAGACACTAAGGCCATGACCGCCCCATTACAAGCGCAGACACGCCATCGGATTCGCTTTAAGTTTCATGTGATCAACTTAACGTCATTATTCACTGAATTAGTTTTATACGAGAACAGATGAGGCATGGCCTATAATGAAATAATTGTACAGTATGCCTGGCTTGACGATTAACTTCAATTAGAGGAGTGTATGTATTTTAAAGCAACACCGCATTTTGACTTTGTACACATATAGGCGTGGAAATAGTGGCCGACAGTGGCCGATTACGGACTTTATCCGAAACAAATTTGTCATTATGGGAAATTTACAGGCACAAATTCAGTTTTATGGGATATTTATTATTTGATGTTTAGATAAAAATCAATATTTCGATGCAACTAGTGTGTATCAGGTCCGTACGCAGGATTTTCTTTAGGGGGGTGCGTTTGTGCGTTTTATTTTCGTTTTTAACGTTATTCTAGTAAATTAGCGTCAATCTAAATTTGCATTGGGGGGGGGAGGGGGGCGTGCGTACCCCCACTGCCTACGGGCCTGTGTATATTATCCTTTTAGCTGTCTTGCACCGATTTTCACAGCAGTTTTAAATACATGCAATATTCAGGGATAGAAATTAAAGCTCATCCCCCCACCCGAGGCGAGTAAATCCTTACTGACGCTATTCCCTGGGCCAGTAGATATTTTTTCTCAATCTTGTATTACGAATTTATGTTATTTTGAAAAAGTAGCTGTCAGACTGATAATTTGCCGATCATACCCGCTAAACACATTTATTTGATCAAAACGCACTCGCTGTACATGCTAGCAGATATTTATCCTGTCTTTTTCACTTTCGGCTGGTTCTTTATAGTCTCGTTACGAGCTTATGGTTAAGGATTGTTCAGAGTTATTGACATTTGTTTGGTATTCGTACAGAGTACAACTTTTTAGATCCCATTCTTCCACCTTAACTAGTACACACAATATCGCCATTTTAATGGTTAATTTAAATTCGATCGCATGTCTTAATCTCCTATCCCTACTCGTTGTGTAAAGAAAACTCCTTACGATTATAAATAATACAATCAAACTTATATTATACACCACCTTTTAAATGAGTTCCTTAAAACAAAAAATAAAAACAGTAGCACCAATACGATTAGTCTTCTCATGAACTACACGTTATATCTGTAATTCGCGATTTTCACCTGTAAATGGAATAAATACATGTATTCTTCCAAGACAATGTCAACACAATCTTAAAATTAAAATGGAGGGGGGGAGGGGGGGACTAGTGATATTTTGTGGGGACGAGTAACTTTTTAAGGCTTCTAGTCCCCCAGGCGAGTGAAACTAATTTCTTAATTTCTACACCTGGTCATATTGTCTGTGATGATTAGTTCGGTTTTAAGCCAGGTTATGCATTCCAGATTATTAATGTGGTTATCTGAGAATTATTTTATTCATTACTCTGATAATTTTGAAATTCTAGTACCTGAAATACCATTTCCTGGCATCTGAAACGGACAGCTAATAATGTTTAAACGGCGATTTTTGATGTGATGTAAGGTCCAAAAATTATGATTTTCAAGTTTGGTTAAAATGTAAGAGCCATATATGTCTAAATAGATAATGTCATGAATACGATCCAAGCCATGTTTTTTACGCTGAGAAAATAAGACATACGACTGCTTGTTTTGTTAGGGGCTATTTATATTATTATTAACCACTTTTTGATCTGCTTCTGAAGACGATAAAATCGAATTATTTTATTGAATAGTGTTTCGACAGCCGCAAAACTATATTGACCAATGTTTTATTGTTTGCTTGTTTCTTTTTTCTCCTGAGATGAGATATTTAGGTTAATTAAATGTACTTTTCTTGTTTAAAATGGCTACGTGGACAATATACTGCCTTCGTACTTATTTTCAAATATTTGTTTTCGGTAACTGTTATGATGTGATAGTATATTTAAACCACCTGGCAATATGTTCTGACGGAACAAATGCCTTAGAATATAAGGTCCTTCAGAATATTTATTCTAGGAATGCGATTCCTGCTCCAGTTTTAATCAGTGACCTACTGTATTCCACATCACGTAGAAATTGAGGTATAATACCTCCCGATGCTCCAGATCACGTAATAAGAAGGAATGGTAAGGGTATGAAAACGTAATGGCATGAGGTATTATAAACACGTACCGCTTTTTTAACGAGGGGGTGTATCTTATACAGTTTCAGCCGCTGATTGAACGTAATCGGGTCTGTTATCCATGAACGCGTTGTAGCAGACGCTATTTTATACAACTTCCGTAAGCCTAATAAAGGGAGATACTCGGGGAGGGGGGAGGGGTAAGGGATGGGTTAAGGTTTTTTTCATTTTAAATTTTGAATTGAAATATTAATTAAAAACTATAGGATTAATTTTAATTCCCAAAATAATTTAATTACCAAAATAATGCAATGTTCAAATAAAATAAAAATATTTTAATCAATCAAATAAAAATAATAGCATGTTACACATACATGTACTAATACCAGGTTTTAGCTTGCTGGAGTGGTGACAACTACACCTTTAACTCCTGTTTTCTACTGTATATTAAATTGTATTTTTCAAAAAAAAAACAGCTGCTGCACTTATTCCAATCATATCTGATGCCTTCATCATGTACATTTTACTTAAAACATACATGTGCATACGTGACAAATCGTTTCTCATTTAAATTATCATTTCTACATTCCAATCATACCTGATTTGATTCAACTTTCATGGTCCACAAGTATTATTAATTAAAACCACAATGTGTGGCTCTTTGATCTCTTTATCTGAATGGTAATAAGTCTTTTTATTTTACCTTTTTTAACCACATGTGGTCTTTCTAAGGTATGTAGTTTAAATATGTATTTTTACAATAAATAACAAAAACATATTCTTTTTTTTTTAAAGTTTTTTTTCCATTCCATCCTCTCTGCTTTTGGAAGAATGTTGCCCAAAACCAAAATTTAAAAGAACTAAAAGACTTTTTTATTTCCTTCTCCATCTGCCATTTTCACAAAGTTCGCCAGTAAACTAAGATATAAAATTAAGATCGCCTCACAGTGACACATTTTGTGTGTGTGTGTGTGTTTGTTTGTGTGTGTGTGTGTATGTGTGTGTGTGTAATGTAAAATTTTAAGAGTTAGACTACTACGTTATAAGGGAAAGCTGTCTGAATTGTTGAACAATACATTTTAAAACACACACACACACACACACACACACACACACACACACACACACACACACATATAAAGATAAAATTCAATTTTGTAAATACACTTTTGTTATAAATACTTGGATTGGTCCAAATGATATCATGTGACTTAAAAAACAGATGTATGAATCTCTGTTTTGCACTATTTTGGACAATAACCGAAACTACTTTATGAATTATTTCAACAAAGGAATCGACAAAGAATTTCAACGAGATTCTATTTTTAAACATCAAATGAAGATCGACATGTCTACCAATTTGTTTTGAAATTTAATTTTTTTGCGCCTAAAATATGAGCTTGGCCCTGTTTAATCTCACACGTACCGTAACTATCGAAACATTTCTAGAAATCACACACGCTAAAGAAAGATAATGTTGCTGCTACTTCCAAAATTACAAGGCCAGTGAATACAACTGAAACATGCGATACTGGTTTCATCTATCCCTGGTAACACTAAAACACTTTGCCGATGTAAATTCTGTCATCATATACAATTTGATAACTGTAATTTCAACACCGTAATCGGTAAACAACCTTCATAAAATGGTCCCCGTTCACAAATGTGTAGTTAAATATTCATACACCAACCGCTTCACCGCATGTACATTATACTCTACAAAAGATATCATTTTAAGTGTTTATATTATCGCTTGCATTTATTTAAATATCTATTAACGTCATTGGTTTATGTTAAATAATAAATAGGCCTAGTGGTATTGATATTTAATGCAATAATTGAAAAGAATCTGTAATTTTGTACGTAAGAAACCGATCTTCTCATTCGGCTTTTGACGGAAAAAGTCTAAAATCAAGGATGGGGATTCCCTAAAGTTGTGTATGAATTTCGCGTTAAAGAAATAGTAAATAGCTGAACTTTTTTATTAATAACAAAGTTATACATTTGGAATTATAAGAAATGAACTTGATAATGTTTGACGTTCATGCAACTATGAACCCCAAAACCACTGTACACACTTTAGGCCATGCATTTTTGATTAAATGTTTTACGGATCCACCAACATGTTTGGAAAATTCCCGATGAAAAAATAAAATGAAGGTGTCCTTTTTTATTTATTTTTCTCCGCCGATACTTAAATTTTGATTCCCGACCAAAAATAAAAAAAGCTAAATATTTTCTGTGGGAGTCAAATCGCTATTATAAATGTGTGAATTTGTGAAAGTGGTGTATTCACAGACCCGAAAGTCCAGCCGTCTTTATGTTAATTATCAAATAGGTATCTGGAGATAGTTTTGTAAAACTTGTTTCGGTTCTCTAATAGTTTTACTATTAAACATTGAATGGCCCCTATTATTATAAGTACATGTACTAGCTGAGCTAACAAAAACAAGAACACAACAGTCAACTGTTTTATACAAATACATGGAACCTTAGAATTCTGAATCTGATTGAAATTGTCATACTGGTTTGAGATTGTCTTCTCTTGAAATTGTGTTCTGGAGTGCCAGATATTGAAAACTATGATTTGAAATAATTAAATTTATCAGAATAATTTTTAAAATATATTCAGACAGTATAAATAATTCTTGACATTCCAATGAAAGACCACATGGTTTAAAAGAGCACATCTTGGAAGGTTTTGTATGTCTATAGTAGTGCTTAGTATCTGTTCCATTTTAAAATGGGCGATCACTTTTCAACCCCTTTGTTAACGTGAATGTACAATGTTTTTCCCCCTCCTATGGTAACAACTTAGGTCCTAAAAAAGTAAAAAAATAAAGCAATTTGTCTTCTTTTTTTTTCATCCTACAGTAAACTTTTGTAAAAAAAAATCCATAAAACATTTAATATAAAATGCGTGACCTTAGTATGAACGGCTCCGTGCTACGCCGCTAATACAATGTGTATAGCGGTTTTGCGGTTCATACTTGCATGAACGTCAAACATTATCAAGTTCATTTCTTAAATATTTTTTTTAAACCACACTAGTTATAACTGTATCAGTGACAATTACATAGTGATCAAAACATTTTTTTTAGTATTTTGGTTTTTACTTCAAAAACTGCCAAGCTTTGTTCACAATGACTTATACCCTTTGAGTTTCCCTTCTGGATGTATGAATACCACCTGACCTTTGTATAAGCAGGTCTGAATACCCTGACTTTTCCTGAAAATATGGAACATTGGCCCTAGTGTTCTTTTCCTCCTGGAATCACTTCCACCCGGAACAGTTCATTTTCGTAACGTATTAATGATTGGTTGTACTTATACTGTGCTTATATCCAATAAAGGTTCAAGCACACTGTCCTGAGCACACAATTGTGTTGTCTGTCCAGGACAGAGGTTAGTGTTAGTAGGAGAGACGAAACCAGCTGCCACTATACTAATGCGGCTACTCGTATCGATAAACAGCAAGGGATATTTTATATACACTATTCCACAGACAGGAAAGCACATACCACGGCCTTTTATAAACTAGTGTAAGTGGTATACAACTACCCAATGAGACTTGCGGAGCACATACACTGGACTGGAGCCAATACTGAAATTAAAAATTATGTGCCTCGACTGTGATTGGATCCCAGTACATACAAGCCACGAGTCAGACAGTTAAACCACTGCGCTACCGAGGCAGGTATGTATTAATGCTTAGTGACTGTGGCATATACAGAAAACCATTGGGTGAGTACTTTCTACTTGTAATTGCGACAGACAGTAGTCCAGTGATTTGAGTGGACCGCCGAATCATATTGATCTAGCGGTTTTTCACACAGCAGTCCTCGTTTCTAGACAGTCTTCTGTCACAACATAGCGATCAATCTCAAAGTTACCACACGTAATATTCACCAATGTCCTACAATGCAATCATGTGAAAATCATAAATCCCCTGCTAAACGAGATCATCATCTGAGCTAAGGTTGAATTTTCTGTATTATGAGGTAAAGAAATACTTAGCGTGAGCCAACAATTCGGATCTCGTTCGGATGTCTTCTTTGATGGGTTTCACTGATCGGTGATTTCCGAGCGTGTTCGTTAGTTTACAGTCTACAATCGCGTTTTTTTCGTTTTTCTACCTCAATGTCGAACATGTAATCAGAAAGATATATTTGCAATTTCAGAGGATTCAACATTTTACACACATCAATCTACTCATCACTGACACCATAACCCTATATCTCTAAAATAAACCGTCAAATTTTCGGAAAACAACGTAAAGCTATCTTTATTTACTCATTCTGACAGTAAACACTTCCAATCACCACATAAACTATATTTTTTAATCATATGTGATACCGAGCTTTGTGATTTATTTATTTTAGTAAGATGCTATAATATTATATTATCAACGTGATTTGAAGTCCACAGTCCACAAACGAGTTTTGAACTAGATTATTAGAATTTTGCTGTATTTCAAGTGATGCCTAAAGTGAAGAACAAGGTGAACGTTTTCCTAGTATAATGTCAACTACGCTGTGCTTTAAAGTGCTCACATTCAGTTAATGCCCATGCTTTAAGTTTAAGCCAGCAATCCAGTGATTTCTCTGGTTGCAAAAGATGGTTTTTAAGTCATAAGTTCTGATAACTTCATTCAATATTCCTGGTTCCTGCCATAGGGAGAACAGCAAAGAATGAAAGGATTGTTTGTCTTTACCCATACTCCAGCTATTATATCCTTTTAGCTATTTCCTGCTGTTCACAACTAATGTCAAAAAGGCCGTGGCAGATGCTATCTTAAAGGGTCTAAATATTAATTACTAATGAAACTTACATGCATTTGTGATACTAGATCTCGCTTTTATATCATACAAGACGATTTACCTGAACCATGGTAAAGAGAATTCCATATCGAGTTTATGGTTTATGATTTATTTGTCCGTGAGCGTAATTCATTATTATATTTAAAATATTTATAATAAGCGAGATGCGGTGGTTATGTAAGTAGTTGAATGAAGTATTTCTATGGACAAATCAAATGTTTATATTTAA
>JAULBS010069444.1:0-22096 GCA_032355785.1 Symmetromphalus regularis | reverse complement strand
GTGTGTGTGTGTGTGTGTGTGTGTGTGTGTGTGTGTGTGTGTGTGTGTGTGTGTGTGTGTGTGTGTGTTTGTGTGAAGAGAGAGAGAGAGACAAAATCAGAACATTTGTGTAGGTTATGTATAGAACACCAATCGAACGCGTTCAGAATATAATATTTGTTGACGTCACATTTTATTATATTACATCGGGTATTTCCGTAATCGTGATTCATTGCTTGACAAATTTGGTAAATACCGGTCCATGATATAATATGGCGGACAAATGTGTTATCCTGTCTGTGGGGAAATATTACAAAATGTGTTTTTTCATTAAGATAGATACTACTTCGCTCCAGTCGCTGAAATCAAATTGAATCATCATTCAAAACCGCGCGAATGTCAATGAAATACAATACTTTCCATTAAAACAGTCCGCAAGGGACGATCAATAAAAAACATTTTTTCACAAAACGTTGCTCGCTTTCAGTTCTACGTGTGGCTCCTCTATCATACAGAGGACGTAACTAAGGGACTGGGAGGGACATGCGGTGGGGTTTGAGGAGAATGAATGGTAACCAGCTTAACTGTGTGTATGTGTATATACAGTGAGACCTCGTTTATCCAGACGGTATCGTTTTACCCAAATGTGTTCGTATTAACGAATGTATGTATGTGTGTGTGTGTGTTTGTGTGTGTGTGTGTGTGTGTGTGTGTGTGTGTGTGTGTGTGTGTGTGTGTGTGTGTGTGTGTGTACTTATATATTTATAGGAAGGATTCGTCACAGTTAATGACTATGAACAATAACATTATTTTGATGTTGTTACTATATATACTAAATGTTTAAATTACTATATACGTCCTGCTTGTAATTAATTAATTACTATTCACTGTCTAATAGACAACTTTGACTCTAATTGGATGCAGTCAATCAAGATTAATTTCTGTTACGTCCGTGTTGCACAACAATTAAAGACACAATGACACAAACTAAATGACCAATAAATTTGTTTGGGTTCTCAGTACATTATGTAGAGTGAGTGCTCCGCAAGCCTCAGTGTGCAGGTGTATACTACTTACACCTACCAGTGGTCCACAACTGGTTTAACAAAGACCGTGGTATGTGCTATTCGGTCTGTAGTATAGTGCATATTGCATATAAAAGATCCCTTGCTATTTATCGATAAGAGTAGCCGCATTAGTGTGGTGGCAGCGGGTTTCGTATCACCTACTAACACTAACCTGTGTCCTGGACAGACAGTACAGGAAGCAGCGTTGTGCGCCCATGACACCAAATCACGACACCGTACTTGAACCTTAATTGGATATAAGCACGAACATAAATATAACAAATCAATATTATGTTAAATTATCCCACTAGCGTCTTATTCTTCTGTGTTCAAGGTTAGTTTATCTGTTTTAATTACAAAATATAATCGGGAAAGTAGTTTAACATCTGATACAAAGGATTTTTATAAAACATTCTACTAACACGATATTAACAGAATAAAAGGAACACATTTCCAAGTTTAATTTAAATAAAGTCAGGCGCCCATTTTCAAAGAATTATTTTCACATGTAAAACATACATTTCAAAATTGATGTTTCATTTTAAAGAAAAAAAAAACTTTTGATTTAGCCATAAAATAAAATATTTTAGAGACCTTTATAATGTAATTAGATTGTAAAAGATACCTTGTTCAGAATGAGAAGAAAATGTCATTTAGGACTTTAAACACAATTTTGTGGACAAATACAAGAAATGTAAGAAGACATGATAAAGTTGGAAACAAATGGAAATTTCTGTTTATTACATCTGAAGAAACATTCACAAAGACAGTGGATCATTTGAACTTCTCTATAATATCGAATTAATTAACTATAACTGCAAAAGTATTTCCTAAAACAGTAAGAGTTTGTTTTATTTAACGACGCCTCTAGAGCGCATTGATTTTTATCTTATCATCGGCTATTGGACGTCAATCACATGGTCATTCTGATATATTTTAGAGGAAATCCGCCACATAGGCTACTCTTTCCGATAAGCAACAAGGGGTCGTTTATATGCACTGTCCCACAGATAGGGCAGCACATATCACGGGGACCACTAGCTGGAACGGAAAATAGCCACACAAAAAAAAAATTCCACTGAGAAGAATCGATCCGACAACCGACCGGTTCACAGGCGGACACTTTACCGTTTGAGCTACATCCCGCCCCGTATGTTTAATACAGCCACATAAGTTATAGTCAACTTCTTGACTGTATTGAATAGAGCCGATTCTGATATCAAAAATATCATGCCTTGACTGAGATTTGATCCCAGTACCTATTTACCGGGACCGGTAACTGTTATGTATGTTTGACATCTTAACAACCACTGAATAAACAATACCCTGAGGTGTCGTTAACACCCAGTCATTTTCTGATGACTTCCCTGCACTGATTGACTTCACAAGATGAAATGAATTCCCCGCGCCATACTACCTGTATTAATAGCCCGACCCGGTCCACATGTCACAAATAACTCCTCTTCCCAGGAGACAGGGCTGGCAATTAGGTAGCCTCTAGCGGCCGGTGTTTAGCCGAGTAACGTTGGGGTTAACAATATGTTGGTAATGAGCCAGACGTTTTCCATGAATCATGTCACGGGAATTCCCCGGTGAATTTGTGGTTATGTAAATCCGCTACATTATCTGTGAAATGTGAAAATATCACAGAAGGTGATTCTAACGAAAAGTTGGACCCATTTTTAGATTTAGCTATTCTATAATAAAAAATATTTAAATCCAGTAATTTTTTGGAAATACGTTATTACTGATAGTGATCGTATAGATATTTGGCGATATAGAGATTAATAAGAGAAACATGTTGTTGTTGTCTTTTGTTTGTATTGGTTTCATTTTAAATTAAAAAAAAAAACCCATGCACAAAAGAAACCTAAAGTAATGGGCTATTGGATGTCAAACATTTGGTAATTTTGACGCGTAGACCAGTCAAAGTGTAAGTCAGCCAAATCTAGGGTGAAATTTGTTTTATTTAACGACGCCTCTAGAGCATATTGATTTTAATAATATTATCGACTATTGGACGTCAATCATATGGTCATTCTGACTTATTTATTTAGAGGAAACCTGCTACCGCCACATAGGATACTCTTTCAGCAAGGGATCGTTTATATGCTCGGCTATGGAACGTCAATCATGGTAATTCAGACATATTTCTTTAGAGGAAACCCGCTGCCGCCACATAGGCTACTCTTTCAGATAAGCAGCAAGGGGTCTTTAATATGCATTTTCCCACAGACAGGACAGGCACATGCCACGGCCTTTGATGAACCAGTTGTGGACCACTGGTTGGAACGGAAAATAGCCCAAAATGCAGATGGGTCCACTGAGAAGGATAGATCCTACAGCTTCACAGGCAATTTGTTTGAAGTCTGTTATTAATGGCAGTGATCGTATAGATATTTGGCGTTATAGACATTCAGATAAAGGGAAACATGTTTTTTTTATTAAAAAGAAAATATCTTTTAAAAAAGAGGAGCGTGATCTAGCTCAAGTGGTAGCGTGTCCGCCTGTGAACCGGTCGGTCGGTCGGTCGTCGGATCGATCCTTCTCGATGGACCAATAAAATTATTCAGTTTGGGCTATTTTCCGTTCCATCCAGTGGTCCTCAACTGGTTTATCAAAGGCCATGGTAAGTGCAGTTCTGTCTATGGGACGGTGCATATAAAAGACCCCTTGCTGCTTATCGAAAAGAGTAGCCGATGTGGCAGCAGCGGGTTTCCTCTAAATACATGTCAGAATGGCCATATCATATGATTGACGTCCAATAGCCGCTGATAAGATTAAAAATCAATGTGCTCTAGAGGCGTCGTTATATAAAACAAACTTTACTGAGGTAGGGGTAATCATCGGTAGTCAAGCGGTAGAACGTCGGACTCTCAAGCCTATGGCAGTGGTTCAAAACTGTTTGGAGGCTGCCTCACACTTGATTACATGTCAAAATAATCAAATGTTTCACATCAAATAGCCGATGATTAATACATGATTGTACAAAACAAACAAAAAATATAAAAAGAAAAAAAAGAAGATAAAAGCAACTGTGGTGCGCTCTTTTAAATGCAGTATATTTCAACATAACTATTTTTGGGGAGGACTGCCACGTTTTGCAACTATGAAACTGCCCCTTTAAAATATATTGCGGGGTGTTGACGTTAAACATACTATTCCTTTATTTTACTTTTCCTCAAAAGTAAAGTAAAATTTGTTTTATTTAACGACGCCTCTAGAGCACATTGATGTTTATCTTATCATTGGCTATTGGACGTCAATCATATGATCATTCTGACATATTTATTTAGAGGAAACCCACCGCCGCCACATAGTCTACTCTTTCCGATAAGCAGCAAGGGGTCTTTTATATACACCGTTCCACAGACAGGACAGCACATACCACGGCCTTTAACGAACCAGTTGTGGATCACTTGTTGGAACGGAAAATACCTCAACCTGCATATGGGTCCACTGAGAAGGATCGATCCGACGACCGACCGGTTCACGGGCAGACACACCACCGTTTGAACTACATCCCGCTCGCTTATCCATGGATACTTATTGTGTCAGAATCTTATTCCATGAAACTATGATAGACACTCGTGGGTTTTACCACCCTCACCCAGCCCCCCCCCCCCACTCCACCATCAAGTGCATTAGCACCGAATAAAGTACAATTTTTAAAAGCCTTGTTAGTCATATTGTGGTACGTTTTTTATTCTCTGTTCTCCTAATTGCATGTTTTTAAGGCGACATTTAATCGATGTATTTTTAATGTTAAGGCTTTTTAAATATTGTTAAACGACATCACAAAAGAAGATTGATTTAATAATAATCTGTTAAAGACGTATCAAACTTAGAAAGAAAAAAAAACGTTTGACACGTCTTTAGAGAAAGTACGTTTTTCCTTTAGCAGCAAAGGACCTGTTACATGCATGCCTACACAGACAATGTGCTGTCTTGTATGTAGGACAGTGCATATAAAATACCTCTTGCTGCTTATCGGAAAGAGTAACCTATGTGGCGGCTGCGGATTTCCTCTAAAACTATTTCCTAATGACTATATGATTGATGTCCGATGATAAGATAAAAATCAATGTGCTCTAGAGGCGTCGTTAAATAAAACAAACTTTTCTTTTCCATCCACAGACAGGACAACACATACAACGACCTTTGATATATAAGTCGTGGGACACTGCTACGCATGTGGTAATAACAACTAATTTAGGTTAGGTCAAATCGTTCAATGTCAAATTGACCCGTTTGATACATACGAAATGCAATTAACGTGATATAACTAATACAATTTCTGTTAATTCAATTAATTTGACGTCTGCTTAAGACATAGGGAGTGGGATGTAGCTCAAACGGTAGAGTGTCTGAAGCTGCCAGTGGTCGGATCGATCCTTCTCAGTGGACCCATTTGCAGATTGGGCTATTTTCTGTTCCAACCAGTGATCCATACAAATTCTGTTAATTCAATTGAGCGTTAATTTGAAATCTGCTTAAGACGTAGTGAGTGGGATGTAGCTCAAACGGTAGAGTGTCTGAAGCTGTCAGTCGTCGGATCGATCCTTCTCAGTGGAACCATTTGCAGATCGGGCTATTTTCAGTTCCAACAGTGGTCCACAACAGGTTCATCAAAGGCCGTGGTATATGCTGTCCTGTCTGTGGGACAGTGCATATAAAAGACCCCTTGCTGTTTATCGGAAAGGGTTACCTATGTTTCAGTAAAAAATATGTCCTAATGACCATATGATTGACGTTTAATAATCGATGATAAAATAAAAATCAATGTGCTCTAGAGGCGTCGTTAAATAAAACAAACTTCATTTCAGTTAAGGCATAACTCTTTGAACCAAAATGGAGTTCAATAAAATAATGCCCTTCTGCAACCCTTGAAATTGCCCGCGGCTATTGGCAATGCCGTGGAGATTGCCGGGGTGTCATTCATTAAAATGTGGTTCAAGGTGTATTTTTTTCTTATTATTAAAAACAATAGCGAAAATTTCCATGGAAAATGCCGTCGATACTATTTCTTCACAACCGTGGACATTTTCTTAACTGCAGAGTTTGCCCTTCTTGTCATCATATCAAACTGACTTTCAAGCAGAGATCGGGATCTAGCTCAAATGGTAGAGTGTCCGCCTGTGAACCATTCGGTCGTTGGATCGATCCTTCTCAGTGGACCCATTTGCAGTTTGGGCTATTTTCGTTCCATCCAGTGGTCCACAACTGGTTCATCAAAGGCCGTGGTATGTGCTGTCCTGTCTATGGGACGGTGCATAGAAAAGACAATGTGCTGTCCTGTATGTAGGACAGTGCATATAAAATACCCCTTGTTGCTTATCTGAAAGAGTAGCCTATGTGGCAGGAAGCGGGTTTCCTCTAAATACATATGTCAGAATGATCATATGATTGACGTCCAATAACCTATGATAAAATATAAAATCAATGTTTTCTAGAGGCGTCCTTAAATAAAACAAACATTACTTTTTTCAAGTAGAGATAAACAAACAAGGGGAGATAATTTGAATGTATGTTTAAGATATCGCTCCGATATTTAAAGAAATCAGAGATGGTAACGGATTTAATTCCAGAGGGACAGTTCACCCTCCCCTCCATCATTCACATTTGTTTTCTTTAATTGAGTATAAACTAATTTTTATCTAATTATTTTAGCGATATCTCATCCAACAACCATACCCATAGGAAATTGTGTTGGCCCTACTCATGGGCGTAAATCCCGGGGCGACGGTGCGGGGGAATCATCCCCACCCCTACCCCACTTTTTGAACGGGGGGCGTCTATATAATTATTCCCACACTTTTTGCTTAGAAAAACAGAAAATTTCTGTGAAATTAAAATGCCTAAATAATAATCCTTACCAGTATTTCTCTTTATTGTATCAATGTAACACTTAGCCACGTGGTCTTAGCGCAAATATACCGAAGTACACAAGTGGTCTATAAAGGAGAGGGAAGGGGGAGGCAGCAGGATGGTCCGTCCCCCCACTTTTTGGACAAAGGTATGTTCCGTCCACCCCCTCTTTCAGGAACGGATTTTCGCCCTTGATCCCACCCCACTTTTTGGACAAGGGTATTTAAACGTCTAAGTTAATATCTGTTCCGTGTTTGGGATAGTGCATATAAAACATATAAAAGATCTGTGAGCAGGGCAGGATTTAAACCTTAGGAGCCCTGTTCACTCCAGGTTCGGGGGTCCCTCAACATAGAAATTAAATTACATGACAAATAAAAAAAAGAACTAAAATGAATTAATAAAACTAATTTTATAATTTTTACTTGTTTTGTAAAGGAAGTCTATAGTCTGGTGGGCCCTTTGACATGTGGGAGGGGGGGCGGGGCAATTACCCCTTTGCCCCATTATAAATCCGTCCCTGTCAGTAAGTGCAGCCGTACTAGTGTGTCGGCAATGGATTTTGTCCTTCTTAATAACACTAACCTCTATCCTGGACAGACAGCACAGGAAGCTGAGTTGTGTGTCCGGGACAGCGTGCTTGAACCTTAATTAGAAAAGCACGAAAATAACTTTAAATAAGTACTCCCAACCCATCAGTTGTGTCCAAGACTGTGTGCCTCAACGTTAATAGGAGAAGCACGGAAATAGGTAAAGCCAACCAACTGTTGCTTGCTTGTCGTGATCAATATTTATGTTGTTGATAAATGTTTTTTTTTCAGAAAACGGATTACATCAGAGACCTCCTGCAACATTTATCAGCTATATTTAATGAAAATAAGACAAACATCTAGACATCAGTGCATTACGTTCTTAAGGCGATTAGAAATTACTCGTAATTTCTATTATCACAAGACATATTTCCAATGCATTCTTATTCCCGATATAGCCATTTATTCGTTTCTAAAATTCACATATGATTCTCTATACTTTACTATATGCATGGGCGTAAATCCCGGGGGGAGGGGGCGGCGGTGATGAGGATAATGGGAGAATACGTCCCCCCCCCCACACTTTCAGGTACGGATTTTCGCCCTTGACTATATGACACATCTAGCGTAGCCAGCATCCGGCAGATGAGGTGCTTGCCTCGTCTCGAATTTCCGCAGATTTTTATCCCATGATACTGATATTTATTATCCACATGGTTCAAGCTCCCAGTGTCTGTGTTTGCCTCGGCGTTTTTCCTTCTCTGGCTATGTCCAGGACACAAAACGGTTATGTCTAGAACCATATTTCTGCGCATGACATACCGGACTCTCAAGCTGAAGACAGTGGTTCAAAACCCGTTGGAGGCTGGCTCACTCTTGACTATGTGACAAAATTACCAACAGTCTATTTTAATGATCCTCTCCTGTTTTATGTTTAGTTTCCTCTGAAGATGTTGACAGTTTGTCAATGAAACGTTGGGAACATTTTAACTGTGTGGTTTTAAGACAGAGACACCCCTTTTTAAACAATAGAACACAAAGAATCATAATACAATATAGGGAATCACCACAGAACACAAGTAATCACCATAAAAGACAGGGAATTATTACAGAACACTAAGAATCACAATAGAACACAAGGAATCACCATGTAACACAAAAAAAAACCCCATAAAACACAAGGAATGACCACACAATATAAGGAATTACTGTACAACACAAAGAATCACCCTTCAGTACAAGGAATCACCAAACAACACAAGGAATCACCAAATAGCACTAGGAATCATCCTTCAGTACAAGAAATAAGATTAGGAATTACCATATAACACAAAGAATCATCGTATAACACAAGAAATAACCATACAACACAAGGAATCACCGTACAACACAAAGAATAACCATACAACACAAGGAATCCTCGTATAACATTAGGAATAACCATACAATACAAGAAATTACCGTATAACACAAGGAATAACCATATAACACAAGGAATCATCGTATAACACTCGGAATAACCATACAATACAAGGAATCACTATATAAGAAGAAAACAAGAAATGTGACTGTGTGGGATGTCGTAATTATATCGTATTTTTGCGCTCACCTTTCAGTATTAAATTCGTTAACACTTTCAAAATAACTGGATCACCTCCTGTATAATTGTGTTTTTGTACATCCTTATCAATTAATGATTACGATACATTAACAGCAGGGAACCACACACATGGCTTTAATATATTGTCATAAACTGGTGGAATTAAAACGAATACTTGTAAATATTCTGATGAAGTTGATACGGAATTATTTAGGCCACATCAAACTGTGTATTGCTGTAATTAGTAAATTAACGCTGTTTTTCCATCAAACACTGTTTAAGTGTAAAATGGGTTTTGTTGTAATGACAAGTATTTTCAAAGAGCGGAAACAGCTGAAAGTGTTAACACGGCATGTTGATACCACCAAGTAGCAGGAAACAAGAGTGACAAGTCGTAGAAGGAGCCTCAGTGCCGTCTGTTTTAGAATTAAATTATAATTTATGTAATAACAGTAATTATAGAGGTTTTCTGTGCGATCTTTTCATATTCACGTAAAATGGTATGACAAAGAGACAGAACTGCCTACTCGATGTAAAGGAAAGGAAATGATTGTTTATTTAACGACACACCATTACATTGTGTATTCAACGGCTGTTAGGTATCAGACAGGAAACCCGCTACCGCCAGATAGGCTACTATTTCCGATTAGCAGCTAGGAATCTTTTATATGCACTTTCCCACAGACAGGACAGCACATACCACGACTTTTGATAAACCACTTGCGGACCACTGGTCGATGCAAGTGGTGGATACGTACCCACTAAGCCTTGCGAAGCATTCACTTTGAGCTGAAGTGTTTATTAAGATTAAAAATCCAATGTCTCTACTGATATTTGATCCCAGTACCTATCAGACGTGATTCCGACAAGTTAACAGCTGCACTACCGGAGGTGGTACATACACGTTATTTTCAGATGGTATTTATTGCTCGACTTTATGGTGCGCAGGAATACATACACAAGAGCGTGTAGTGCTCAATATTTAATGGTATCATTGTTGCGCTCTATAAAAATAGGCATGTAATTCATAACATACCATCTCTAAATATCGCAATAAGCTAAAGTTTAATTAAATAATACAAGTCACGTGATCTTCAAAGCAAGAGTATTACAAAGAAAATGTGTATTGTATACTTTTATTACACGAAACACCTTTTAAGAAATGTCGTCAATAATTTATGGCAAAAATGAAACTATATCGACAATTAATTTGATTGTACTGATAACGGAAACATATCAATATATTTATATAATAGGTGTGTGCAATGGATTCCCTTTATACAAGAATTTGTTTTAACACAATGCTCAGTTAATAATACTGAATCAGAATTTTTTTTAAAAAAGGGTTTTTGATCTTTGTAACATCAGTTTGCATAAACATTAACACTGTAAAGGAATAATTTGCTTGTTATAAAACATTTATGAGGAGTCTATAACATTAGTATGATAGTTGTGTTGTATCAGGAACTAGCAACGGAAGGTCCTATTTCGTTTAATTTATTTTAATGGAGATGTAGTGATATTTGAAGCTATGGCGACTGAAACTTTGCATAGGGTAGCTATTTCCAAATATGTTAATATGGTTATCTATGGAAGTTGATTTGAGATGTGTTAACATATATAGTGTATATGATGATTAAAAAGTTGCATGTAGCAGCTATAACTATATATGTTAGAATGTCTTTTGAATTTGATTTAATGTGTATTCAAATCTATTGTTTATATGATGATTGAAAGACGCATCTTGCAGCAAAGACCACATATCTTAGTATGGTCGTATCTGGATTTGATTTAATATGTATTCAAAGATATTGTGTATGTAGACTAGCGGTTGCATGTAATAGTTATAACCACTCGTTATGGGATTTGATTTGGTGAAAGGCGTCGGAATAAATATTAAATTGTTGAATTGCTGACGTTACTACTTTAAGCGAGCCAAGTAAACAAGCAGTATGAAGACATTGTATGAATATGAGATACATATACATTAATAACAACCTATACTGACGATATCAATAACCAACATGCAATAAAGCGGGATATATTGATTTTGTGCTCACTCTGTTAATTACAGTTATTGTGCGTTACAAAATATACACGTTAATATTAACTCCATTGTTGTAATGAAGTCACAGAGCTGCGCAAGACCGTGTAATCAAATTTGTTGCCATGGTTTTTATGCCAATAGTTCTACTGTTGTGAAACAGCACAATGATATGACGTCATAAATTTATAACTTGAGAGAGTGCACTTAATAACATATTTCAATTAACCATATTATTTCTATACACCTAAAAACAAATTACGCAACACCTCATTTTCATTGCACAACCGGATCAATGACGGTGCTATCAATAGACATGTCTAATCATTTGGTCAATATGCTATCATTATGCTGTGCATGGACTGTAACAAGAAAATAAACCGGTATTATTATATTCTACTGTGTAACAGTTATCTGTCAAATTGGGGCAATTAGAAGGAAATTCAATCTATTAATAACTGTTAATGTCAATACGTCATTCCAGATTATAATAGTTCATGAGTTCGTGATCCTAGAATTACTTGGTTCTATCTTGTACGTAAAAGCTATTAAATTTGAACCTTGTAATTCTAGGGTTGCGAGTTTTGTAAACAACTTTGCATCATCTTCATTTGGTATTGGTATTAGTTTGTGACAAACAATTGCCAAATAAATAAAGCAACATAAACACACTTTTCAACACCGTAAACTGCATGTTTATTTAACATTGCATAGGACATAAACAATTTATATATGCTACATAACAAATACAAATATTTATAACCGTTTCCATTTGGTAAGATGCGAAGAATTATTCCGGATGTAAAAATACATAGAGATTACTAAATGACCTTCCGTGTAATACCGTTTATATTATAAAGAGTGTATTTTCAATCCCACGTCGTGTGCAAAAACGAGTGACATCATATTTAAATTACACGAGTTGTAATACAAAGGATATTATACGGTATGTCATTTAATATTCTCTTTCTTACCTGCCCACCATCAATATGTTAGAAAATCCGCCAATTCAAGCATCGTTGCTATGGTAATTTAAAAATAACATAATGAATCAGATGCATTGTGTACGCAACACGTGACGTCATATCTCAGATGGCTAAGTGGTTAAGCTGTCTGACTCACTAATGGCGGGTGCTGGGATCAAATCTCAGTAAGGCATGGGTTTTCAATCTCGATACCGGTTCTAACCCATACTGAGCACTCCGTTAGGATAGGTGTATGCCATTTGCACCGATCAGTGGTCCACAATTAGTTAATCAAAAGCCGTGGTATAAGTATGCTATTCTCTCTTTTGGAAAGGGCATATAAAATATCCTTTACTGCCAATAGGAAAGAGTAGCCGATATGAGGGTAGCGGGTTTCTTATAAAGACAATGAGTTGCAATAAAACTATATGTCTGACACCTAATAGTCACTGAATAAACAGTGTGCTAGGGTGTCATCAAACAAACAATGCTTTTCTTTGTTAATGAACTCATCGGGATTCGACTGTACAATCTGATTTAAACAGGCTTCATTGACAATGTTGTATGTGATTTGACCAGAAGTAGTTCCATCAAATCGCCTTCTTTTGTCCGTGTCATTGTTTTCTTAATAAATTAATAAAAAAATTTATATTCTATTTTTTTAACAATAAAACGCTCTGTTTTCCAACTGGTCTGTAAGGTCACTTGAAGTCAGTCAACTTAAATTGTTTGCAATCACTTCCGATATAAGTCATTTTGAATTCATAGAATCTACAGCTTTAATTCCTAAAGTTTTTTGCCTGGAGGTCACGTATTTCGGTTGAGTGATTTTCACAGTTTTCTGTTTTATTGAGCGTGAGGTTTCACCTTGACTAACACCTGTTGTACTCATGCGCGACTTGCGCCTCACACTTATGTTTCGTTCTTGAGCTTGTAAAGCTCTTTCTTCACGTCTGCTTGTTCCCGCGTTCATCTCCTGGTCTGCCTTACGTTTCTGAATAATGTCCTTGAGCATTTTACGCAACGAAATCAAACCTTCGTCCTCGCGCCGCTTAGCTTTGGCTTTCAGTTGTCTTTGGTTCACCTGTCTTGACATTTCTCTGTGTCCTTTTATCATTTCTCTGCACGAAAACAAAACAAGAACATTATTAAAAGAATAAATGCTGGGATAATAATTGTAATAAATAGACTTGTTCGTACCATCTACTTACGTTTTGACCATAGACCTTTCTAAAAATTATAACTACTTGACGACGAGTGTCTTCATAATTTATTTTTGACTTAACGTCAACCTATTAACAGAAACACAATTACTATAATAATATATATAATTAACTTCAGTTGTTACTGTATCAAACCTTTAAAATTGTATTTCTGTACAAAACGGAGTCCAGTAATAAACTCTAATGAAACACCACCAGAGAAGTGATAAATAAATGTCATATTTGTTTAAAGACACTCAGCACACAAAGACGTGAACGGCGACTGTGGGGGTTGAAACTTCCGATGTATTTTCTTTACCTATATCACAGCCTCTATTTTCACAAGCAAGAAGAATTTGACTAATTAATTGTAAATATAACAGACTAGTTATTATTACATGTAATATAATTTTAAGCATCAACTCACTCAGAGTTAATGAAGAATTTAATAATGACTTCCTGATTAAAATTGCATGTGCTTGTTTATTTAAAAGCTGAAACATATTTTGAAGTGTACCGCACCCATTCATTAAAAGAGCAAAATGATGTATAGATCGATTTTAAAAAATCTTTGATATTGGACAAAATTACAAGCCTGTTGTTTCTTTTGTGACATCGAAACGGACATATATGATGTTGAAGATCGTGAAATCTTTATCAAGAATTAAATTAATTAGTTTAGAGTTTGTTTTTTCTTAGAAAACTTGATGTTGAATATCCTTTCACAGAATATCAGGTACAGACGTTTCCTGGTCTATATTTGACAGATTGTTGCTAAACAGATGTGCACAGAACAGTGTCAGTCTAGCGTGGCTTGAAGAAAAGCTGGTTTTATATCCGATACATCATTAGTTAATCCAATCTATTCTAAAGAAGTCTTAGATATTAAAGTGATTTTTTTTAAAATTAATCATAAATAAATATATTAATACATGTATATCATTAAACATTTTATTACTGCTCTGTCCCTTCTTTTTTCTTCCTTAATCTACATCTTATCTCATATTTATAGAACGAAAGTTCTTACCTTTTCTTCCTTTCTATCAGCATTTTTCACTGTTACATATGAAAACAAAATTGTTGTCGCCATCACTACTGCTATTATTATCCTTTTATATTATGTAATTAGGTTAGGGCCTCGGTAAGTTGGATAACTTGCGGCCAATCCTTTTGTGTAATTTTATATGCAATAAAATATATTTCAATCAATCAATGAAGTCTCATGATACTATTACTTCGGGTTGTGCGCGTAACAAGTTTTTATAACTATAAATAAAACATGACGAAATTCGTACAACAACAGAGAACTAGAAAGAAAAATAAAGAAACAAAAAGAAACAAAAGGAAATGAAATAAAAAATATAAAAAATAACTGCCACATTAGCTAGTCTTTTCGATTAGCAGCAAAGGATCTTTCTCATAGACAGAACAGAACATATGCGCTTTCTCATAGACTGGACAGCCTGTATAACAGTCACCAGCATTTAAAGTAATTTTCGAGGTATCTGTTAATGTATATAAAAATCACCCGCTCACAGCTGCCACTAATAATGGGAGAGTTAGGTGATGGTATAAAGAAGTTTGACTGTAGATATATTATATTAAAGAGTTTTCATACAAGTTTCAGTGAGTTTGAACATGTTAAAAAATACTGCTGTTGATGATCATATAAATTCATCTCTCGAGTGACCAGCACACCCAGCAGACACATTCAAAAACAGTCTTGTCATAATCTATTATTAATTTAAACTTATTGATGGGTGTGTGGGTCACATTGAGGATGAACTTGTATGATCATCAACACTTACTCTAAATCAACGACGCCATCTTTGTTTAAATCCAATTTCTCCATAATCAGCTCCAACGCATGCTCCGTAATGGGGATTTTTAAAGTCTGAAAAAAAAAAATGGTTTCAATAAGTCAAAAATTAAACAGAAGACCCATAGCATGCGAAAATATATAAGTAAGATCTACACATAGCAGGGTTTTAAAATATTTACATGTTCTGAGCAAAGGGTTTGCTTAACGGTATAATAAATGAAATGGAATTTATGTTCGGATGGTATACAAGAGCCAGGATAGCCATAAAACATCTTAAACATAATGAGTTTGACTAAGAATATTAAGCTCTTCATAAATATATGATATCTTTTTTTTAAAAACGGCTTCCTTTGGCTCCAGTCTGCCAATAACATTGTCGTAAAATCTACTTTCTCCTTCCGTAAAATGTTCTCCTAAGTAAAATCGTAATTTTATCAATCTAGATTTTGATATAAACCTGCCTGAAAATAATACATTCTTGATTTGGGTCATGAAAAGTCATAGAAAATGAAATGGTCTGTATATTTTCTGACACTTACATTGCATTGATGTGTGTGTGTGTGTGTTTGGTTTTGTGGTTTCCATTGATAATTTATTACTGTGCTCGATTAAAATCATTTCAGTCGAAATTGATAATGTAACCCTGTAATTAATCACGCCAACGAAACTGGAAGCAGCAGGAAAGAATATCTGTATTATTTGTATGGATAATTTATGACGTATTTTCAGGAAAAAAAGAATGAAATAAAGAAAACAGAACAAGGCAAATAGCAGTTAAAGCACATTTGTCATGAAGAGTTTTTCTTTATTTTGGTTTGTTTTGTTTGACAACGCCACTAGAGCACATCGATTTATTAATCATCGGTTACTGTTCTATCCTGTCTGTGGGATAGTGCATAGAAAGCAAATCCTTTGTTGCTTGTCGGTAAGAGTAGCCGTATTAGTGTGGCGACAGCAGGTTTCCTCTCTCCTTCTAACGCTAATCTCCATCCCTGACAGACAGTACAGGCAGCTGAGTTGTGTACCAAAGGCAGCTTGCTTGAACCTCACTTGGATATAAGCACGAAAATAAGATTACGCACTTTGACTGTAACATATACATTGTATACTGCTTTTAATACAGTGGATTTTCTCTGCTTTGTACACGTTCTTTACGAGACAACAGAAATCAATCAACAACTGGTTCAATCCCCTCTTGACAACTCGACTTGGTGACACACTTACCAGCCGTAATCAAGGCTTAATTCACTCTCACAAAGAGAACGCCACCGTTAACAGAATCAGAGCTTTAATCGTCTGCCCGTTTCACAGAACTGTTACAATGACTTCATCAAAGAAGCAACCGTCGCGTTATGTATGTATTGAAGTCTTCATACAGTTTATCCTCAGATTTAGACCATCTTGTTTAGGTTAAATCACTTTTGGTAAAGTACACTTTGTCTTTGATTAGAGCACAGAGAGCTTACGATGTCAGTAATTAATTTGTGTCGTCTTGTCTTGATTGAAAACATTAGCGAAATTACATTATTAACACTTCACAGCCGTGCGTATTGATGTCATACTAAGTGCAAGACAAGGCTGCACGACAGTCCAGTGAAGTCCAAAACTCGTAAACAAGTATCCTCAATAACCACTGTCAGATATACCCGACATAAGAGCAGCCCTTACAGGCGCGGAAGCAGGATTTCAGAAAGGGGAGGGGTCTAAATGTGATAGGTGAATAGGACTGGGGAAAAATGGTTAATTTTCACGTCCTTCCACTCGCAAAAAATATTTTTTTATTTAAATAAAAAACGAAGAAAGGGGATCCGGTCCCCATAGCCCCCCCTCTGGATCCACCACTTCCTTAGTTCTCGGCTATTTTGTCGTTTTAGATATAACAGCAAAATTATTTTCTTAACAATATCCTTAAAGCACATACTCATCAGCTGTTGAACGTGAAACATTTGGTAATTTCGACACGTAGTCAGCATGAACCAGCCTCCTCTCAAAATAAGGTACTATGTCCAGCATCATTTTAGTTCGAGATGCGGCAAATTGTGAATGGTCTGTGAATATTTAACATAAACTTTCTGAAAGCTTTCCGGAAGAAGGACAGGGATGGACAGAGGGAGGGGCATGATACAGATATTTTCTGAAACCAATTAAAAGAAGTGCACATTATTACAATGTCCTTCAGGTATTATTGCTTTACGTAGAGGTCTGCGTATTTATAAACGTGTTTCGTTAGTTGGTCTGACTGACTTACAATGTTCTTCAGATATTATTGCTTTACGTAGAGGTCTGCGTATTTATCAACGTGTTTCGTTACTTGGTCTGACTGACTTACAATGTACTTCAGATATTATTGCTTTACGTAGAGGTCTGCGTATTTATAAACATTTTTCGTTAGTTGGTCTGACTGACTTACAATGTACTTCAGGTATTATTGCTTTACGTAGAGGTCTGCGTATTTATAAACATGTTTCGTTAGTTGGTCTGACTGACTTACAATGTACTTCAGATATTATTGCTTTACGTAGAGGTCTGCGTATTTATAAACATGTTTCGTTAGTTGGTCTGACTGACATACACTATTCCTCTCTGAAACAGTGATAGATTAGTGAACTGACGTGAATAATTAACAGTGTCCAGTTTGTAGATTTCTGGTAGCACGCGATGTCATCAGTGACGTATAACAATCCGATTTCACCGATATTTTCCTATTTCCTGGATAAAGATAATATTATTTTAATCAGTCTCTCATTTTACTCTCAGAGGAAAGAAAAAGACTGGTTATTTAACGACAAACCAGCACAATGTTTATTCAGCGACTATTAGGTGTCTGACATATAGTATTTTTTTACATAGTCTTCAGAGGAAACCCGCTACCGCTATATAGGCAACACTTTCTGATTAACAGCAAGGGTTCTTTTATATGCGCTTTCCCACAGACATCACACCAAATACCACATTCTCTGATAAACTTGCTGTGGAGGGAACCCACTACCGCCACATAGGCTACTCTTTCCGATAAGCAGCAATATATATTTTATATGCAATTTTCCACACCCTTTATAAATAAATAAAATATGAATAAATCAGTTGTGGACCACTGGTCGATGCCAGTAGTGTGCCCTTGCGAAGCATTCTGTCTGGGATGAAGCCGATATCGAGATTAAAAATCCCATTAACAAATCAATAAATATGTGTCTTTTAAAAACACATATTTCTCTTATCTGGACCATTTGTCGCATTTCATGAAAATGAGTGCGGACTCTTTATTAAATGATAAAAAAATATTGTTTATTTAATGACAGCCCAGCACTTTAGTTAATCAGTGGTTATTAGGTGTGAATCTCACGGTTATTAGGTGTGAATCTCGTGGTTATTAGGTGCGAATCTCGTGGTTATTAGGTGTGAATCTCGTGGTTATTAGGTGTGAATCTCGTGGTTATTAGGTGCGAATCTCGTGGTTGTTAGGTGTGAATCTCGTGCTTATTAGGTGTGAATCTCACGGTTATTAGGTGTGAATCTCGTGGTTATTAGGTGTGAATCTCGTGGTTATTAGGTGTGAATCTCACGGTATTTGAAACGTATGGTCTTAGTCACTACTGCAACATAGACCATTCTAACAGCATAGGATCTTTTGTATGCATTTTCCCACAAACAGGACAGCACATACCACAAACTTTGGTTCGCCAGTTCTGTACAATTAGCTGGAACAAGAAATTCCTCAATGGTTCCTTTAAATGGGATTGATCCGACCACCTATCGCACCTCAGGCAGACGCTCTCGCTCTGAGCTACATCCCATTCCCCCCCCCCATAAAATAAATGGACTCCCTCTTTTCTACCTCCCATTTTCCCCCATAAAACAAATGGACTCCCTCTCAGCTACATCCCATTTCCCACCTATAAAATAAATGCACTCCCTCTGAGTTACATCCCATTCTCCCATAAAATAAATGGACTCACTCTGAGCTATATCCCATTTACCCCAATAAAATAAATGGACTCCCCTTTCCTTAAATTCACAATAATCAATTTGATGGTTTTAAAATTGTTCTCTTCCACCATCGTGAAAATGTGGCTACAATTTGCCTGTTCTAATTTGCGTCTGGTTATGTTGACGTAAGTGTCAATACCCACATCCCCGCCCCCTCACACACACATATACAAATGAAATAAATATGTTTAATATATTTTATTATATCGTGTCTAGATATTGTCACGATAAAACAACACTATAGATGCGCGCGAGTCATGTAACACAACGCAAACAACTAGCTTAAAAAAAATCACGATGGTTCGTATTTCATCGGAAATAGACAAGTAAAAATACAGCTAATCAATATCAAAATATCAACGATTTGGAAACTCAACTTTGATGTTATGACCATCTTCTCCTGATCCAAGTTTCTTTATTCAGTTCAAGTAGATTGAAATAACTGCGTAAGCTGGACAAATCATTAAAAACATTGCGAGCGTCGTGTGTGATCAATACCCACACGAAAGTGCATTCTTTATAGTTGTCCCCACAGACACACCATTCAACTGAAGAGCGTGAGAGAGAATTTCTCTGGTTATTTAACTGGGATTTTAATCACCTCTTTGACTAACACGCATTTTGTTCAGATGAGGCATGCACAGTTTTGTTTTGAGATGGTTTTATGTCTTAATACATTTTTTATATTCGATGAGTTGACTTGAAGAGCGCATGTGTATTGATAGCGCACGTTTCTTGTTACGTCAACACGTTTTAGCGAAACAAACAGGTTTTTATTTTTTATTTCTTGAATTCTACATCCAAACTGTGGGATCGATTGGTTGCTGGAGGTAAATAAATTGAATATAAACAGATTTTGATTTCCACAAATTCATGTAACTTTATATATAAGTGCACCGTGAACGAGAAACGAGAGTTCATCCATTCTGCTTGCGTGGTGAAAACCGTAGTTGTACAGAGACAGAGGACAAGACATGACAAGTGGTGAAAACCGTAGTTGTACACAGACAGAGGACAAGACATGACAAATGATTCTGGAGGCATGACCCAGATAATGTGTAAAAGAAACAATAATAATAATACGCTATTGGTACACTATACATACTGACTGAAAAAACAAAAAAACAACGCAAGTTCAGTTTTGGTAATATAACCATTTCATTTGTAGAAATGGCGTAATTTGAACGTTATCCGTGCATACGCTGTTGGTGTTAACACAACAAAATTTGTCAAAATTAATCATTAATGAAGAAATAGCATAAAAATCCAAACAATGAAATAATCTTCTACAAAACATTTGAAATATTTACCAACAAAACAACAGTTCGTTGTTTTATCCGTCAGTATACAAGTATTTTTAATTATGAGTTGTCACATTTTAACAATTTTAAACATAAATTCAGTTAAACTGGTAAGTTTCTTTTTAAGTGTATGTCTATTCCAAAAATCGATTTTATATCTTGCGTTGAAATCAGAATATAACTTTTTTCAGTTGAAGTATTTTAAAAAAACCTATCTGTTATAAAATATGTTCTATTTGAACTGTAATAAGAACATAATAAAAAAGAACATTATATGAATGCTGTCAGTTAAATATTTTAACAAAAAGGGTTATTTAAAGAAATGGGAGTTTGGACACAAGAAAGTGTTACACTTTGTTTCCATGTCTCTGGAAGAGAACCAAATCACTTCCACCTCTTGAGTAATGTCAAAATCTTTAAGAACACCTTGAAACAAACAATTTAGATGACATCTTTAAACTATACAAACATTCAAAGATAGTCAACAAGTTTTTATTGATGTCTTGGTTACAGTATACCTGACAGAAAAAAACGCAATTTTTGTTTTGTTTGTAAATGTTTCAAAAGTTTCATGGGCAATTATGTCATGCAGGGAAACATGCTTATGCTTGACCCAATTTTAACCCAAAATTCTTTACACAATACATTAAGATAGCTACGTGTAAACGTTTTTGCATTTGGTCTACTGGTGAAAACGTTATATTACCAAAATTAAACATGCAGTTTTTTTCAGTCAGTATATTTTAAACATTAAATCTTAAGTATTATAATGTCTTTCATTTTAATGGTATCTATATGAAACGTCTTGAAAATCTGCTGATAATTAATTTTAGAATACTATTTGATTATATGCGCTATAGCGGTGATTGTAAACGATATTACTATGATAATTTGAACTGCCCAACTTATTGAGTGACCACGCGAATGAAGATAATGTTCTCACACCATTCTGTCTCTCGAAATAAGGTACACTTACTGCTGTCCAGACCTCTCGGAGCGGTTATCAGGACAACTCAAACATCTCGCTGTGTTCCTGCCACCATGGCGTATTTACAATGACGGCGTATGGGAATCAAAGTGTGCTCAATTAATACAAAATCAACATCAACTCTGTAAAAGTTGCAAGCCAGCCTTTAGGGGGTTATGTCAATAATTAACATGTTTAGAACCCATTTTCTGATTCCTTCAAAGACGTCTCAGACGATTACTTTAAAACTTTTGAAGAAAGTGAGAATTGAGCAGCCAATACGGATAATGAACATTGTGCGGATGGAGATGGTCATCGTTACAGATATTTACAAAATCTACTTGTCAGAATTAATTAGTTTCAGTTTGCAAAAAGTAATCGAAATGTTCAACAGAAGGGTTTTGGTTTCTTAAATCAATTTAGTCGTTTAAGTATGTATCTTCTAAATCAATATTTTATACTGAATTCACGCATTTTAGACTGTCTAAGTCTGAAATTGAAGAGTATTTACGCGAAACTCGCTACGTTCACGTTTCAGATAAATGAAATAAAGTGGCATATTAGCATATTTAATACACTGTTACACACTGGGACACTTATAACAGCATTTATACACCACCGTCATACAAATATATTACTGTCACCTACTGTGTGCCGTCATACAAATATATTACTGTCACCTACTGTGTGCCGTCATACAAATATATTACTGTCACCTACTGTGTGCTGTCATACAAATATATTACTGTCACCTACAGTGTACC
>JAULBS010069443.1:0-37564 GCA_032355785.1 Symmetromphalus regularis | reverse complement strand
CCTCACAAGCACATTTTCTCCCTTGGGTTGGAATTGCCTTGTCTATACCTCACAACGGTGATAGATTCTATTAGTATTTACATGACTTATTTTTTAACATCGTTTCTTTTAGGGACCCAGTTTTTATCCAGTTTCACACCCTCCATTATCAACAGAGGAAATTCTAGAACATCCAGTACTTTATAAAATAGTTCTAGATCTTGCAAGTATTTTGGAAGTAAGAGGACTCTTTGCGGAGCCAGGTGAAGGTGACATAGCAGCGTGATTGCGCCATTCCTGGGTGATCGTGACATTATTTGGTGATTACATTACTGATGTGCGATCATGTCATTGCTGTGCAGTCACGACATTACTGAGTAATCAGAACATTTTACTAGATCTCAATACTCCAAAGACCTTTTAATGCACAACTATTTCAGATGTTTATCTGCATGCAGTTATCTTTTTTCTTATCTATTACATATTTAAATATAATTATTTAAATATCTGTTTTCTTTATCTTGTCCAAATGAAGTGAAAGAGCTCTTTATTATTCTGCACTTACAGTCTGCTACTACCATAATATGTTTAAAATGTATTTATTGAATTTTATTTTGCCAAGTGAGGTGTTTATATGTTAAAAATGTTTGTGAATTTGTATGATTTTTCAACCTGATAAATGTATTGTTACAAGGCAAAACTAACTTATCCTAGTGTGTAGGTTAACGGCATTTACATTGCAATGACATGTTCATTGACAAATGCTTGAAGGATGATTGAGGGCTTGTCCATTATGTAAACTACAAATGTTTGTTACAACCTATAAATTAAATTATTGCAATGTTTGTTAAAAATGTCAGATCAAAAGCATGCGAGATGAGAAAATGTTAATTGAATGAACATAAAAAATACACATTGTGTTGAATGCAGTTTGAAATCACTGATGAGTGTCTGGTCACATAAACAAAGTTCCATCCATGTTTACAAACAGACATTTTCTACTGGAGTGAAATTAGCTACATGTAGCTGATTATTATTTTTGTGTGTGTAATTGTAATGGCATGCAGTGAATATCTTAACTAAGTGTTCTGTTGTCAGATTTGAATATAAAGAGAATGTTCCACTGTGATACTAAAAGATCACAAAAATCCACGGACTATAGAACAAAACACATAAAAAAATTTTTTAAGTGTGTTTCTAGAATGTTCCATTGGTCAAATTACACACAGAATGTGCCACAGATAAAAATACACAGAATATGCTAAATAAATATAAAAATACACACAGAATGGTCTATATATCAAAATACACACACAGTACTCCATATATCAAAATACACAGTGCACCATATATCAAAATATACTCAAAATTCTCCATAGATAAAAATATGTTGAATACTACATACGTGTATCAAATACACTCTGCACCATAGATCAAAGAATTTCCATAGTCAGTTGAACAAAAATTAATTCTACATCATACAAATATGTACCATAATTTGTTCTTTGCCAGATTTATGTAGCTTGTTCCAGTTTATCTTTTGCAACATAATTTAGTTCTTTTCGTCGATTATT
Organism: Symmetromphalus regularis; assembly: GCA_032355785.1. NCBI lineage: Eukaryota > Metazoa > Mollusca > Gastropoda > Neomphalida > Neomphalidae > Symmetromphalus > Symmetromphalus regularis. The sequence goes on along the minus strand of JAULBS010069443.1, from coordinate 36,011 downwards.
TATTATAATTTTGTTTGCTTTAGCTTATGTGAAAGTGAAATAGTTTAGTTGTCTTTAAAAAAGAAAGAAAAATGGATTGTAAAGTGACATCTTAGGCATTATGAAATTAAATATATGGAAAAAATTTAATTGCTTTTATAACATTCAATACATTGTATCTGAAGCAGAAAGATTGTTAAATGTTTGTTGTGAATCCAGACTTAAGAAATAATGATAAATATTTGTGATCAGACATTTAAGGGTAGGCAAGTGTAGGGTAGTATGTAGAGTTGTAGTAAATATAAATATAAACGTGATATTGTTAACCATGAAAATGTCTAAAAATATTTAAGCATAATTTGTAGTGTAATTGAATTGGAATATTGTTTTGTGAAATGTTTGTGTACATATGTACATATACCTATTTATGTTCATGGTTTTTTTTCTGTTTTGTTTTATATAATATATATATATTATCCGAGTGGACACTAATAACACGTTACATAATTTTAATTATTTTCACGTGAAATATTACACCTTGGTTTAACTGTGCATTTCATTGGGTTGTTCTGGCCGTTATGACCAATAATCTTGCTTATACTAAATATGATGTCATTATAATTTGTAAATGTACAAATGATGTCACTAAAACTAGGTAAAGTACAATGTAACATCATCCATAACATTATAATATAGCATTTCTTTAAACTGTCTCTCAATTAGAAAGTTTAAAAAGTAGAACGATTAAAATAGTTTGTGATAATAATTAAAATATCAAATTCGTTATCATTTATTATCAGGTTTATGTCCCTCGTGAAATAATTTGATAATTATTATTATTATATATACACACGCACATGTACACACTGAACAAGTATTTGATTTAGATGTCTTTATATTGTATTTTTAGTGATATACTTTATTAATTTCTTAGATATTTTCATTTAGATATTGTGCCATAATTTATTTTTCAGTTAGGTTTTTGATATGTCATCAGAAAAAACAGCATTATAGAGCTATTGTTGTTATTATTTATTTTGATTATCTTTATATATTATTTATTGAATATGTTATCACCATATTAAGTATTCTCATCTTTGTGATTGATTTCATTGTATTTACAATTTTCTTTATATTGTGCCAACGTAGTCAGCTTAACATTAGCGAGTTTCTAGGTTTGTAAAGCATGACAAAAAAGATATGTGATTATATAGAAACATATTACATGTCAGTGACATTTGACTAGTGTGACACCCAAATAGCCGATTGTAATTTGTTTGTGCTGGGATGTCATTAAATATTTTTTCTCTACTTGTTTGAAAAAAATGTACCTCATGATAAATCTCAAGACTGTGGTCTCTCAAGACAGATGTTTCTTACTACAGTTCTCTTTGTACTAAATGATGTCATTGAATAACTGATTGACACTTTTAGACAAGTGGCTGCTAACTGGAGGTTTATTGTGGTAAATGACATGACTTACTTCCCAAACTGGACTTAAGGAGTAATTCTTTTCAAACAGAAGTGTCCAGAGAGGGCATCCCAAAGCATTTTGTGAATGTGGGCGAGCTCTTTATAAAATGTATGTGTGTAATAAGGTGCCCTCTTAAGACAAGTGACTGGAGAGTACAGTGACTGGTTGAGGTCAGTGATGTGCAGAAAGTGGAGCAGAGGGGGAGATGGCCCTAGACATTCATTTTAATGGAGCATCCAATCAAAGAGTGAAATTAAAATTAAGCCCTATACTTGAGTCTTGGAGGCATACAGTCAAGGAGTTGGCCCCGGGCATTATCAAACCTCTGCAACCCATATGCAATTGGGCTATTTTCCATTCGAACCAGTGGTCCACAACTGGTTTATCAAAGTCAGTGGTATCTGCTGTCCTGTCTTTGGGAAGGTGCATATAAAAAAAACCTTGCTGCTTATCGGAAGGAGTAGCAAATGTGGCGGCTTCGGGTTTACTCTAAATCCATTTATATAAATATGTCAGAATGACCATATGATTGACGTCCAATAGCCGCTGATAAGATTAAAAATCATTGTGCTCTAGAGGCGTTAAATAAAACAAACTTTACATCAAATCTCTGCATGCCACTGGTTGAGGTTGGTACAGTATTTTTTCCACCTGAGAGCCGTTGCAGAATTAAAATGCAATTTAGAAAATGTAATGGTCTCATATTCATGATATGGCAATCAAAATGAAAGGCTGGCTGATCATTGAATAATTTATTATCCATGTAGTTTATATTACAAAGCAGAACACAATCATTTTCAATTTAGGCTACAAGATTCCGTAAACTGGTAACTAATTTGGGTAACGTGCATGTAGATTCATAGTCGTGCTTCAAAGAACACATTTGTTGTTTGTGTGAAATCAAAGTGGTATAACCATCACTTGAAATTTCCTGCCCTGCAATGCTTTCGTTTCTTTGAACCATGCTACTCCAGGTTATCTGATATAAAATGTGCTTTTAGTAATCTCTCTTGTTGATCTCACATTTACTCAGGAACTACTGTTTCTCTGTGGTTGTTAGGTGTATTAATGTCTTAAGTTATTAATCTTAGTTGTGATTTAATTTATTATTCTTTGTTTATCTGAAAATATGTAATTTCACTTTTAAAAAAATTGATGAGGTCATAAATAATACCTAAACAGGTTGAGTATACATGTAATTAAATATATATTTTCAAAATGCCTAAAAACCAGTTGTTATGCTTGCCTGATTATGCATATTAAATTACAAAATTAATGTATGTACGGTCTCTTTAATTATATCTAATGAATGAAAGTGGGTTTTTTATTTGTTCTTTGTGTTTATTTTAAAAAACCTATTTATTTGTTCTGTGTTCATTTTTTTTTTTTGAGGGCTGTTCTAGGAATAGTGATGTAAGGGTATGTGTGTCATTGTTTAAACACATGCACCACATAAAATGTACATACTATACTGATAATATCATTACCACCCTTCTCACTGAAGTCTACACTCACCAGTCTCTCCACAACCTCCTATTACTCCACCATCACTACCAATACAAATGTTAATACTGCTCCTAACTCACATGTTTTTCTGGAACAGCCCTAGAGTTTAAGCTATTATATAATATTTATATTACATAAAATTACACATCTTATTATGTGTATAGTTATATATCTGATTGTATCATGCTGCCTTACATGGGCTAATTACTACACAATATAACTTGAAAGAGTATCTTGCCTTCTTTACAAACAAGTGCGCATTGTTGTTTAGCATTGTATATTTTGCTGTATGTTTTACTGATTGATTTATTTAATTGGTTTAAAGTATTTTGTATGTATACTGTGATGAGAATAGTGTTCTATATTATTTTCTTCATGTTACTGATTTATGAAGACACAATTTTACGCTACTGTATTTAATATCGGTTGTCATTTATCTGTAGGATGGACCAGTGTCAGAAACAAAACTTTGAGAATAGCCGTTAGTCTTTTCGTGTAAAAGAGATGTCTCACCTGCAATATGTGCTGATTCTTATGTTATGGTTTTAATACTAGTAATTTATTTGTAGAATGGATTAGTGACATAAATATTAATATATTGATAAAGGTTGTTCAGTTTGTTATTGGCTGCTTTTGTATTTGAGATATTTTTGTTTACATTCTTGTATTTCATTCAAATTATACTGATGGCAAGAGAAAGTCTGTAATGTAATTTGTTTCTTCTTGTTTTTCTTTATTAATGTTTTAACTTTTTCTATAATTTGTATTAATTACCTGCAGTATTGTTATACATAGTTACACGTACATTATTTCCTTAGTTCGTCAAGCTAAACTTCATATCATTCCATTTCATTTCATGATCTGTGATTACTTATTTCCCTTGTATTAAGTTCATTTATTTTCATATGTAATTATTAAAGAAATATGTGCAAACAGGACCTAAAGGGAATCAACAAAAGAATACTACCAGAAAATGTATTGATCCATCTACTTAAATATGACGAGCAATCAATTTTCAAGTTGAATGTCCAGTTCTCATTTAAATTTAAGACAGTCACATAAACCTTTCCTCAAATGTTTGAATGATGTTTTTATTGTAGTTCTATATCACACATGTATTTTGACTGAAGATAAATTTGCATAATATTATTTTGATGTATGTATGTTCGGTTGGCAGTGCCGTAGTCAGTATTGAGGCAGATGAGGCAATTGCCTTGTCCGTTTTATTAACCATGCTTATAAAACTGTATGAATTTACTTAAAAAAAAAAATATTTGGACATACAGTGGGGCCCTTTTCAGATTTGCCTTGTCTGTTTGTCCAAATAAATTTGTCTGATTTGCCTTGTCTGTTTTCAAACTTACATGCATTTGTTATACTAGATCTCGTTTTCATATCACGCAAGACATTTTAACTGAATTGTGGTATAGGGAATTCCGTGTCGAGTCGATGAATATTTTTCTCGTGGGGTGAAATAAATTGGTACAAAATGATTTTGCAGCTACAAAAATATTCAGAAGTTTTAAAATAACAGCTAACGGGAAAATACCTGTCACATGATTTGAAATATGTAGGTCACACCTTCAATAGAAAAAAATCTGTTACTTGTTTTTTGATTTATTTGTCAATGAGCATAATTAATTATTATTTTTAAAATATTGATAATAATTGAGATTCGGTGGTTATGTAAGTAGTTGAATGAAGTATTTCTATGGACAAATCAAATGTTTATGTTTGAAATTAATTCTTTGTTTGGAAATTAATTAGGTCAGAGTCCATGGGAGAAAGCGTTTATTTAGTGAGTGGTGACGTTTTCTTTGTGAACTGTTATGACAGTATTGTAAATATTTCAGAACTGCTTACATTTCGAAAGAGTATTAGATGAGCAATCAAGCTTATGTTTGTATTAGAACTTTGCTTATGTTTGCAGGGGCTAATTGAAAAGTGTTTTCACAAAACCTGCTCAGTCCACAATTTAAGTAAATGAAAATAACCAAATATAAATTGTATGTTTGTTGTATTGTTACACATTTGTGCAATTTTATAATTTTCTTTAATTGACGTTACATGGACGTAGTTGGTTTTGCGAAAACATTCATTTTCATAAGTTTCAAGAACAATTATTCAAACTTAATACATCAATAACATTATATATATAGTGTTGTCTGTTCGTAAACTTCAAAGTAATTGCTTTCAATAATAGTCAGTTTCAACAAACCACAAAGACAATTGTCGTTACAGTCAATTGCAACAAACCACAAATACATTATAGGTTACTCCCGTTTCTGAACATCAGAATTTGCCGGCGAATAATTCAACGATGAATGAAAAACATATTTATGGGAATTATTGGGTGATAGGAAGCTACCTCATCCCCCCCTCCCCACCGTTTCCAACGTCCTTGCGTTGTGTTTGTCGATTTTAACAAGATTTTGCAAGTGACGTAAATCTGCTAATCAAACAAACCACAAGTGTTTATTATCGTTTCTGTCACAAATGAATGTTTTGTGGCATGTGTTGACATGATAAAGCCATTGATCATTAATGTGAATAAACCATTGTACATGTACATGAATGTTGCGTGTAAGAGCTGATTGTATGTTTTATTATTGTCTGTGAAACCAGATGACTTACTTTAATTACTTTTTTGCGGTGATTTGTCAAATTTCCTCTTGTATTTTGTCATTTAATACATTCTAAGAACTAATATTTATCTTGTAGTTAGTATTTTTCTTTCATATTACAAAATAGATGGTTTCATTATCTCACTTTAATTAAACACATTTCTACATTTTATTTCTATTAATACTATTTATTAATATTTTTGAAGTTTATCCAAATACAAAACTTCAATTTATTTTATATTTTAAATTTTTTTGTGATCAATTTATTTCAATAAATATGGATGTACAAATGTTAAAACCTATTCTGTTTTATGTTGTCTTGTTTATTTGTCCTCATAAGCCGTCTCCTGGTTCGATATACAGAGAATACCAAATTGATGGTGCAATCTCGAATTACAACATAAAACAGTTTAAAACGGTCAACGAAACATGTGGCTTTAGACTGTTTCGTCGTCAGTTTCCTTAGAAATCCCAAGCTGAAAAATAATTATAACTGTCGCATGTTTCCTTATTTGTTAATTAACTGTTAGTGGTTTCTAGGTTGTGCTTATTTTCGTGATTATATCCAATTAAGGTTCAAGTACGCTATCATTAATGTTAGTAGGAGAGACAAAACCTGCTGGCGCTACTCTTTTAAATATTTTTAATATGCACTATACCTCAGTTAGGCCATCATAAACCACATCCTTCGATAAATCATTTGTGGACCACTGTTGATTAAGTGGTGTGCTGAGTCTTGCGGAGTATCAACCCTGGGCTAAAGTCGGTATCGAGATTAATAATCCCATGCCTCGTCTGAGATTTGATCCTAGTACCTGCCAACCGAAACTCCGATAGTGTGAAAAGTTTTATCTACTCGGTATCTGCCTAATATAAACAGGTGTTCTCAGGTGTCTAAATATTTTTCACATAGCTTTTGTTATAGTAACAACATACTGAGGGCAATATTATATCTAGTACATGCATGCACAACATAGGTTACGTTTAACTTATGATTGTGGTGAATTCGCTGAAAGGGATTGACCAACACACCTCAGGCCAACAATCTACATCTGAAGTTAGAACTCTCCATTACAGGAAGATATGCCATCAAGATGTAGGTTAACATGGTTTGCACTTCAGCTGCTGTGGTTTCATGTGACCTTGGCGCGATATGAATTGACGTAACCTTATTACAAAATACAACACGATAAAAACTATGTAGATAGATAGTTTGAAGTGACGAAACCTCCTGTGTCTAACAAACAAATACAGAAGATAGCAACTTAGCACAGACAAAATGGATGTATTTGGTAAGTTAATGAGTTGATTAATTATATACACAATTTTCTATGATAAAAAGAGAGACGGTATACATGCTGATAGATATACAGGGTGGGACGGAGTGATGCAAAGAAGGCATGAATGTCATATTCATTGGCTTTGGGTAAATATTCATAATTGGAAATTTTAATTTTTACCTCTTCTTTTTCTTGTTCGGTTTTCATATTCTGGTTTTGTAACTTAGAGCTGTTTTAATGGACCTTACTATAAGTTGCATGTCAGCAGGGCTGTCCCGTAGCTTTTCTTAGAATATTTTGCCTGTGTCCAGATATTCTGTCGTTCGTCTTAGAAGAGTGGGCAGAATTGGAAGATTTGCTGTCGTGTCTAAAGTCTATTCTTGCAGGAACACGGTCATGTCTGTTCCAGCTTTGGTTGGTGAAGATGTGATTTTAATCTGCAGTTGCCGGTTTTGAATCGGAAGATTTGCAGTTATGTTTTCTTTACAAATTTCCATATTGGATCAAAAATGTTTTTACTGTTTGTTCTGGAACTTCAAATGTGATATTTCGCTTTGAACAGTGTTTTTGTTTATCATAAGATGGCTAAACTGAACTGTAGATTTGACTGGCTTCTTTTTTCAAATTATAAGTGCTTTTTATGCCCAGTAATGTCACAGTGAACAGGAGTCGATTGTAATGATGTGATGTTGGTGCTGAGGCTGTTGATCTTATTTTTTGGTTTATGTGTGGAGAGTTTGCAGTACAGATTTGCATTCACTAGAGATCAATGTCTGTGTAACTGAACATAGAATAGGTGTATATGGGCTGGATCATTACTGGGAAAGGAATTTGCCTAGTTTGCCACATTTTATGCACTATTATTATATCGTCGGTGAACGGCCAAAATGTCGTATATCCACTTTTGACTTTATTTACTTTTCGGTTTTTTTTTAAATCGGCGTAATGCATTCAATGATTTTTTAAAAATCTATGTCAATAAGAATTTCATAATCCACTGAGCATGTTCCTGATATTCGACATTACCACATAACTTGTTACCTCAAATTCACACGATACACAATGTTTTATGCCGATACAATGTTGTAATTCCAAAATATTGTATCTTATATTCGTATGTCTTATAGTAGACCTATGTCTCGTATTAACCTATATTTAGACCATTTTAAACGTTCCAGCTGTATTTTTTTTATTTTTTTTAGAATGTCCGTTTGACCCTGAAAACTTCGAGATAACTCCTGACATCATTAACAACTACCATAAATTGGGATATGTTGCCATCAGGTCAGATTTTATCTACTAAAATCCTTATCAGAATTATTATTATTTTTTTTTTGTCTATTACAAGATTCATCTCTGGATTGAAAATCTAAATAAATATAAAAAAACAACTGAAAACCCTCTGCCGAGGCCGCTAAAGATGTTTTTGAACACACCAGTTTTTGAACACATCATACAGGGTGATGGTTAAGTTTTAGAACTGTTGGCTAATACATACTGATATCAAATCTCAGTGGAGATGTGGGATTTTCAATCATGATACTGGTATGGTATAAAAGATCCCTTGCTGCTAATAAGAAAAAGTAACCTATGTAGTGTTAGCTGGTTTCCTCTAAAGACTGAGTCGCAAACAATCCTAATACACTAATATTAAGTATTACTAATAGCCGCTGAATATAGACAATGTCATGGAGTGTTGTTAAACAATCCTTTTTTTTTCAAAAACATAATAATTATTTTCTCATTGATATTGGAATAACTATATTAAAACTAAACAGGTTTTCAAATAACTACTGTTCTACATATCAGCCTTTCTATCTATTATGTTCTTTACAGGGAATTATTTGACAAGGAAGAAATGGAAAACATAAAGAAGGTGATAGAGGGATCTGCCGAACTCACCAAACACGCATATACAGTACGAATTTATTTCATATAAAATATTTTCTAATAAATTATACGTATGCGGATACGTCAAAATTCGATAATGTTAATAAATCATTCCATAACAAAACATTTTGCAATTTTGATACTGAACGTTTAAGATTATTAAAAAAAGCTAAATTTTTCAGTTTAATGTCATAGTGATCTTTGAAACCATATTGAAAAATGATGCCCGCTAGGCATTATTCAGATTCTGGTGCTCACCTGTATCCACTGTAAAAACAATAACCTATTTTGGGATTATGGCTGCCAGGTTCCAAATACTTGGCTTATGGACTATCGCTTCAAATAGCGGTTCGACAGGCATCCATTTTGTTGGGTCAATTCTATTCCTAATAAACCCTATTCTTATTAGTACTATACACCTTTTAATTCTTATCTCATTTAGAAACGATTTTCTTTTTGCCAAATCTATAAAAGCATCACATGATTAAACTTTGGTATTTTTATTTTTAAAGACAAAATTTCTGTTATAACTTGCAATAATGTCACGTTTTGCTCAGATTGGGAAGGTTGATGAAAATCCAACTACTTTGACACTCTGGAATCATCCTGGAAATGATGTTACTGGTATGGTTTCAAGATGTGAGAAAGTTGTAGGAATATGTGAAAAGGTACGTGTGTATTTTCATGTTAAAAGTACTTGTTTAGGTTTTAGGACAACACCCACCCATCCACCCCCACAGATAACCCACCTCCCATAATAGGTTTTATTTTTAAAAATCAATTTTAACAACACCATTTGAGCACATTGATTTATTAATCAAAGGCTATTGGATGTCAAATATTTGGTTATTTTGACACATAATCAAGTGTGAGACAGCATCCAACAGGTTATGAACCAAAGTCATCAGCTTGAATGTCCGACATTCTACGACTGGACCACCAAGATAAATATGTAAATAACATGTTCATACCTTCATTAAATTAAGGCCACGAATTGAGTGCCTTCCTATTAAGGCAAGGAATCCGTGGGAGCGTGCCGGAATCATCTGGATCTTTATTGGAAATGGATACGTTTTACAAAATCCTTCAACTCAACCTTCATTAAAAGTGATAAAAATTGTCCAGAAAATCTATGCTATAGCTACATAATTATGAAATACCTATGCCACTAGCTGTGTGTGCAGTGGCGGATTTCCCTTTGTTTCGATATACTCTAAGGTATTCATAAGTAATTAAAACAAAATTATGTTTTGACTTTTTACAAAAACATTTAAACAATTATCCCACCATCCCATGGTTAGATCAACAACGTGGCCATGATCCGTTATTTGTTTGCCTGAGTATAGTATAATTATGTTTGCTTGATTCAGCTGCTAGGGGGCGAGGTGTATCACTACCACAGTAAACTGATGATGAAGGACGCCATAACAGGAGGCAAATTCGTCTGGCACCAAGATTACGGGTAATTGTCATTCTGATATTGTATCCAATCGATTAATAAATATAAGTAAATCACAATATCTACTTTAAATATTTTCTAGCTGTTTACATAATATTTTGTGTTCTTTTTTTAAAACGGGATGGACAATATAAAAAAAGTGTTGTTCAGACATGTTCAAATTTATCCAGTTGGAACCACTTATCAGCTCACTTTCCAGTGTGGACCCATTACCAAAATAGTCGCATATCAAAAGGTCTCGAGGAGCGGGACGTAGCTCAAACGGTAGCGTGTCTGCCTGTGAACCAGTCGGTCGTCGGTTCGATCCTTCTCAGTGGACCCATATGCAGTTTGGGCTATTTTCCGTTCCAACAAAGGCCGTGGTATGAACTATCCTGTCTATGGGACGGTGCACATAGAACGCCCTTTGCTGCTTATCGGAAAGAGCAGCCAATTTGGCGGCAGCGGGTTTCCTCTAAATACATACGTCAGAATGACCATATGATTGACGTCCAATAGCCGCTGATAAGATTAAAAATCAATGTACACTAGAGGCGTCGTTAAATAAAACAAACTTTACTTTTTTATCAAAAGGTCTGTTCATTCATAAACAGATGGACACATCATTAAAAAGTCATTAACGCTCAAGGAACACGCACAGCTGTAAAACGAATATTATTATATTATTTCATGAACATATACTCTGAATGCCATTTGAGCTATTTCTCGTTCCAGCAGTGGTTCAAAACTGGTGTAACAAAGGCCATGGTATGTGCTGCCTGTCTGTGGGAAAGCGCATACAAAGGATCCGTTGCGACTAATCGGAATGAATAGAATACATGATAATAGCGGGTTTCTGCTGTAAACCATGAGTTGCAGACACCGTGTGTTAGACACCTAATATCCACTGAATAAACAACGTGCTGAGTGGCTGTTAAACAAACAATCCTTTCTCTTCCATTTAGAATTGTATATTTCAGTTACTGGTATCAGTTTGGAAGTCTCAGGCCGGACATGCTGACGATGTTCATTGCATATGACAAATGTACAAAGGACAATGGTTGTCTGGAGGTACATTTATATTTGTTTTGACTGGCATAAGTCAGCGCCGGCCTTCAAATATTTCGGGCCCTGTGCAGAGTATACTGAACAGTCCCTCCATAACTGCGCCCAAGATTAACAAGATATTACCTTTAACTTATTTATATTTGCATCCAAGGACGAAAAGTCTGAAACTTTAGTCTGGACCCTTTTCAGAGACCCATCAGCAGTTGATGTTATTTATATATTTATATTTAGTCATTATATAAGTACTTACAGTTTCATCAACCATGCTCTCTACCACCACTGAACCCAACAAAGGGACATGATGCTGCGGACATCCAGTAAACACTCATGCTAGGGATGCATGGTTAATAAACTCGGGCAATTAAAACAACAATTCACCCAATTTATACTAGCCACCGTCCTAAATGATATTAAGAAAATTGTCCTTGTTAAATAAAATCAAAATAAAGCTTGGTAGAATTAGTCTATGAATTGGATTGAACCTCCCCGACATCTGGATCAGTTGAACTAAAGGCCAAAGTGGTGTCTTGTTGAACACAATTGCAACTTTAGAGCATCCAGATGAATATCCTTGATGGGGTATGCATATAGACAACTCCTATGCTTATCAAGGGGTCTCGCTAAATGTCATAAGGGATGGGGGGAGGGGGCCGGGTAGGGCTCCATCTCTTAAGACATATTTGGAATACGCCCTCCATTCATTAGCTGCGATAGTAATATCCGCCATCCGTTTATTTATTCCGCCAACCAAAATCGCATGTTATGCCATAGTCTTGAATATATATACAGACATTTGCAAAGTACATGTACCCTGAAAATCTTATGTACCATCCCCTCCTATAAATGGAACCAGCTCTGCCGATTCCCTCCATCCCTCTCCTGAATACTGGGGAGACCACTGTTACCTCAACCACGAGACTTTCATAATGGGCTGTACTTCACGGCATACATTGCGCCCTTCTCCCAGTTAAGACGAAATTTGAGTGTACCTATATTAACCACTCTCATGGATGAGCCCAACATTACGATAAAGAACAGTACACGTAGAGGATAACAGCCACTGAATATACACTAATCTATCATTCCAAATAAATTACAATTCGCGATATAAATCATGGACTTGTCATTTAATGATAACGTACACGTAGAGGATAACAGCCACTGAATATACACTAATCTGTCATTCCAAACAAATTATAATTCGCGATATAATCATTGACTTGTCATTTAATGATAACGGATTTTATAAATTGAAATTATACTTTTGAATGCATAAGTTATATTAGTTATTTGTGCTCTGAAGTTTGCTGTATACTGACATAATAGTGTTGATTTTTGTTCACAGATTCTAGTAGGGTCGCATCATTTTGGAAGAGTGGATCACATGAAGGTCAGTGGAAAGCATGGAGCCGATCCAGAACGCGTTGCTCACATAGCAAAACTGACAGAAAGCCAGTTCGTTGAACTCAGTCGAGGTGAGTGACCAGGCGCGGATGCAGGCTTTCTGAAAGGGGGGGTCCAAATGTGACGGGTAATGGTTAATTTTCACGTCCTTCCACTGGTAAAACGTAAATAAACCCTAAAAAAGGGGGAAATGGATTCCTGAAGCCAGGATGCTTATAAAACGTTTAGGCCCGAGTTCTCTTAACGGCCAAACTTTTTATCGACAGTGCAATCTATTCTTTTAACGAGTGTAAACATAGTTTGAACAATGAATCGAGGTGGAACCATTAAAGAGAAATCGTGCCTGAAAGTGCACTTTGGTAATGCCTGAGCTAATGAATGCATTCTGCACAGGGTTGTTTTAACGTTAAAGCTTTCAGGTGTTGTGGCATATAGTCTAAGGCCAAGTTTTAAACGTTTTGTAAGCACTGCCCTAGCTTCGCGCTTATTTAGCGTTTAAATCCGAGAATTTAATAACGTCTTTCAACTCTTGGATGCAATTTCTATGGTGTTGCCATGACGATGAAACCTTCAGACTTCAGTACAGAATTAACGTTTGATATACATGGGACATTGCCATTGGCGTAGCTTCGGTCTTTTTTCTAGTGAGGCTAACTTTGACAAAGGTTTTTATTTCTCGTATTTTAATCAACTTTTATAATATTAATCACATTAATTATTTTTCTACCAAAAAATCTAGTACGGCAGCTGCCTCACTGCTTCAATGGAAGCTACGTCACTGATTGCTTACATTCAGAATAAGCTTGCCGTCACGGGCGCTACATAGCAATGTCATTGGATTCAAACGTTCTCATTGGGTTTAACATGAAGCGCAAAAGCTAGTCTTGCATACGGCCGGTAGCTGTTTAGTCTAAGGGTGGATTACATTGATATCGCATTGCCAAGACTTAAACTTGTTCAGATATTGCTTATTACGCTGAGTCTTCGCGTTTTATAAACATGGACCCAAGATGAGTGCACTGGAGGTGTACTATGAATTACTAAAGGGTTACAAGGTTCAAAATATGTCTCTGCCGAAGAGAGAATCCAAGAAATGCAGGCAAATCGTTGATGACCTTCATTCACGAATTACTATCAAACTGAAACTTACATGATTTGGAACATAAACTTAATTTAAAAAAAATGGTATCCTACACCACACGCCACCTATGGAACATGTGTGAGCAAATTTATAAATGCATTTATTTCCCAGGTGATGCCCTGTTTTTTCACTGTAATCTTCTGCATCGAAGTCAGCCCAACAAAAGTCCACATCGACGGTGGGCTCTCCTGACCGCATACAACAAGGCCTCCAACAATCCAGTCAGCCAGTCAGTTCACCCACAGTACACGCCATTGCAAAAAGTAACTACTCATTTATTTTTTTGAGCTTATGCTATTAAACATAGAATATTATGTAGCAATTTCTGTAATACAAATTAACATTCATCAGAACTTTGCTTTGACTGCAGATCAAATTAACAAAACTATTATCATATTAAAAACAATATTTTGGTACAAGACAGAGCCCAAGGTAAATTTATAATTATTATGTAACAAACACATTTTATCATGCATTATTCAACTGGACGTCCAATAGCCGATGATAAGATAAAAATCAATGTGTTCTCAAGGCTTCGTTAAATAAAACAAACTTTATTCAACTAGACGTCCAATAGCCGATGATAAGTTAAAAATCAATGTGTTCTCAAGGCGTCGTTAAATAAAACAAACTTTATTCAACTGGAATGTTGTTATTTATACACTAGCAAAACCAGAAAAAAGGGATTTTGTTTTGTCGAGACTAGTCTATCTGCAACCTATATGCAAAGTCACCTATCTATAAAACTCACTTTAAATGGGCTCTTCATAGTACAAATGCATCCATTTCAACCTGTGTATAAAACCACCTTCTCTTTACAACCACTTTTAGCAGATACCTTGGGTGGTTGTTATATGCAGATTTGATTGTTACCAAAAAATGTCCTTCCCTACCCCACCTGATTATAAAAGAAAAAACAATGCGTTGCCTCACCATCCAAAATTATGAGTATCCCTGTAGTACATGCAAATGAGACAGTCAGCGACTAATAGAATAAATATGTAAAATAAGTAACGGTATGTAAAGAAAATAATTGTTACATATGAATATTTTGTAGGTACCAGATTCTTATGTGAAGGACTGCAAGAACTACACAGAAATGAGTGACAAGTCATTCTTTAATCCAATTTTCAACCCCCTGGATGAGCACACTGACACTAAATAACTACTTGCATGTATTTATATAAATGTATTAAAAAACTGGAATCAAGTTCATTACCATAGAGCATAAAAATATCTAAGATGTCCAGTTAGTGATTAATAGCTAATTGGAATCATCATACAATTACGGTATCTATAATGCTGTTTCTCTCAAACATCGATATCTATCAAGGCGATCACACGTGGCTAACCTTGTTTTGATTTTTTTATGTGAACACTAAAATCTATATATAATGGTCATCCAAGTATACTGATTTACCCAATCAATTCAATATGCTTAGAATATATTATAGGCAGTGTGTCAAATCAGTCATATGTCAAATGACTGAAATATTCAGGCATTTTCCAAAATACCCATGACATTTTGGCATTTTATAAAATGATTAAAATTTTCAGTCATTTACCAGATGACTAAATTAGAACACTAGGCATTTAATCAAATGACTGAAAGCTCACATACATGTAATTGAGTTATATTTGAAAGGTTTATTCATTATTTATTGGGATAAATTACATCTGAAACGTTTATTTGTCACAGCAATTTAGGTTAGAATGGCACATCAGTGACCTATAAGATAAGCTGTCAGACAAAATTAGACAGCACTCTTTGTAATGGAATTCACTTTGCACTACAATAGGTGCATGTACAGAAATGTTTGGTGGTGTGAGTGGGGTTGAAATTGTTGTGAAAGAAATTAGTGTGGCAGGTATGAAGTCAGGTAAGGCTGATTTTGAGAACATTTTAAATAATGACCCTCTTTCAACTGACTAACATCTCAAGGAGAAGGTATTTTTGTATTATATTAAAAAAGAATTGTTTTGAGCCATTAGGGCGAGGGGAGGTGGGGGGTGGGGATTAACCCATGTATAAATTGCTTGTTTACAATATAAATTTGCTTTTAAGTTTTCTTTAATTATACAATATCGTCAGATTTTTTAAAAACCACATAGAATTCAAAGAGATTATTTATTTGACCGTTATGATTTTAGTGCAATCAGATCCATAAATAAGTTGACTAGATTAAGAAATTGAAGGCAAGCAGTCCATTGTCCACCTAAAAATCATTCCAGGTGAGACATTTTAAATGAGGCAAACAGTTGTTCCTGTTTAAAAAAGGTGTGGATAATAAGTAAATTATGAAAGGTGAGCAAAGAAATACTTGCTACTTTCCATTCTCAAGTGAGTGTGAAATAAGTGTGAGGAATGAGGTGAGGTGAGAGTGAGATGAGTATAAAGTGAGTCAGGTTAGTGAGATGAGTGTGTGGTGAGGTAAATTAAAAATACATTTTCTATTAATTAAATTTTTAAAAATAAAAATTAGACAAATTAAAAACCATTGTCTATTAGGTAATCCACTCCCATAAAAAGGCTTGGTTCACATTAGTTCAGGAACTTAATTAATGCTTATTGATTATTGGTTATTGTATTAAGTTCAGCTTGCGACCCATACGATGCATTGGTGTAATTTTCTGGCAACAAATGCTTCAGTTTCCAAGCAAAAAAATATCTAGATATACAATAAAATTGCCAACTTATGCTCTTATAACATCCATTTTCACAGTAAATCCCACAATATCCACTGATTTCCCCTTCAAAACACATTAAAAACAACATGGCAGTTGAACAAATACGTCACAAATACAAAACTTTAGTTCATTCGCTATCTCTGTGGAGTCATTAAAAAATAAAATTAACCGGTCACAATGTAATATATTACTATTTTTACTTACAACATGCAGCGCCACTTCTCCAACAATCCCTCTCTTCATTTCCCATTCCTCCTCTTCTATCTCCTGAAAGTTTCGTATTTGTGACGTATTTGTTCGACCGCAATGTTGTTTTTAAATCTGTCAGCGGTTAAAGGTGAAATCAGTGGATAATGTGGGATTTACTGTGAAAAGGGATGTAATAGTGTGTAAGTTGGCAATTTTATTGTATATCTAGATATTTCTTGTAATGTTTTGGTCGGAAACTAAAGTATTTGTCTCCAGAAAATTGCAGGGTTTTGCTCTATAGACCACATCGGACGGGATGCCAACCAATAATCAATAAGCAGCCCATCCATTTTGGACAAGGTTCACATGGTTTAATATATCTAATTATATTAAAGATTTAAAAAAAAAATAATTAAATAGTCAATTTGTTTGCTCAGTAGTCTAAGGGGAACCACTCTGTTTAATATCAGCTATTTTTAGAAATAAAGATGTAAAATAGAGTTATCTCTCTTGGACCAGTAATGGTATATTTTTGTCAGTTGGTTAGCTTATTTATATTTTTTTAATTCTAATTTTCTAGCTACATATAATTTAATAATGTTATTTATTATTTAATTAAAATAAACAATCACCATTAATACATTTTTTAAAATAATTTATTAACAACGCGTTAAATTCACAAATGTAATGTTGAAATTTCAAAAGCTATTTGGGTTTTTTATAATACATAATCAACACTGTACTATCGCTGTTACCAACCCCGCCATCTACAGACCAATAAGTTTTCAATTCATATATGTTCAAGTATTTAACATAATAATCACTTAAAATAACTAATTTGGGCAACAACTCCGTTTACCTATCTACAGTATCTACTCTTGTTTTCGTCCGTTAGATACCAACTTCCACCTTCTATTCTCAATTCTTCAGTAATAGTAATACGCAATATCAAAGGTTATTTGTTTTAAATTCAGTTTTGTTTGCTCAGTAGTCTAAGGGAAATAACTATATAATGTCAACTATTTTAGACATGAAGATGTAAAATAGAGTTATCTCTCTTAGACCACTATCGGTAATTTTTTGTTTGTTGAAGTAACACTTGCTTCTTTTTGAATAGTTTTTAGTATTAAAACAGTGGAATTTCACAGCTTGTAAAATTATTAATAGAATAATTAGCGTTATCACTTCACATAAATTGAGAATATGTAGATCAATTTTGATGTTTTAAAAATAAAATATTTCATACGCATTACATTATGTAAAATTGAGTTATCTCTCTTAGACCACTATTTTTTAAAAGTTTTTTGTTATAATTTTTTTTTTTTTTCTTCAAATAAATGATGTATTAATAAAAATGTTTTTAAAAGTTTGATGATGTGGATAGGAAATAGGCTGCATGAGACCACTAATATGTGAGCCTCAGTGATCCAGTGGTAGGACATCGTATTCTCAAGCTGAAGACGGTGGCTCAAAACTTGTTAGAGGCTTTCTCATACTTGACTACGTGTCAGTATTACCAAATATTTGACATCGAATAACCGATGATTAATTTATCAATATGCTCTCGTGGTATACTTAAACAAACAAAATAAATAAATAAAAAGGAAGAGAATAATAAAAGACTTTCGATAAGGGCCTGATAATGTGTTGAAGAAATTGGGTGAAACTTGTTTAAACACAATTATGGTGGTTCAATATAGTTAAACGACCCACAATAAGCGGTTAAATACTCTTCAACGTTTAGTCAAGTATGAGAAAGCCTCTAACGAGTTTTGAGCCACCGTCTTCAGCTTGAGAATACGATGTGGTTATAAATTATTATAAGTACATATAAGGCAAATGTTATAAGCATCTTGAACGTGCACGTTTATAAAAGGTTAAATTTAAATATGTTTATAATCTGTATGTACTCAATGGCAGATCTAGGGGTTGGCCCCAGAGGCACGCCCCCCACCCCATACCCCTAAAATATGCGATTTTTAAAAATGATTCATTTTAATTTTTAACAATGTTAGAGAATCCGAGGATTCTTTAGCTCCCTCCCCCCGCCCCCCTCCAAAATAAATAAATGATTTTCTGGTTCATCCACTGCTACTCTGTGCTTTACAATCGTGTGTTTATCAAAACACAAACAATGTACTTCGATCTTTTGCTATCAGTTGCTCAATACTATACTAGTACATCTATAAGATACTGATACTGTACGCACGGAAATGTTAAGGCTGAATGACGTGTTAACACTATGCATCTGTTGACGGCTGTCTTTCTAGTGGCACTGGGGACCGTAACGGTTAGTGGTTGTATCAATAGTATATATTTACATACTAATTACACTTACTCTCTTTATGGTTCACAATTAATTTATTCTATGAGAAACAACCCCCACCCGAACACTCCGCCCCCGTTCTGTAAATATTGCTAAGCTGATAGAGTATAGAGCAATCCTTATGATATTGTGAGTAGGCTTTTGTCTATAAGATTTGACTTCGCTTTTACATACAGAGGACACACACACTGAGAGAGAGAGAGAGAGAGAGAGAGAGAGAGAGAGAGAGAGAGAGAGAGAGAGAGAGAGTAAACATGCTAAAACATATCAAATTATAATAAATGATATTATTACGTTTGCAAGCCAACCAAACAGTTATAAATATTAATTCAGCTACAAGTCATATAAATTACGTTTTGATAGATTTATTTATTATTTTAAAAAGATATAAATGTATCTGATGACGATGTAGGTCTAAAATTGTTTTGATTTAGAGGAATGATCTTGTTTTCAGACTACCTCAACAACCACTACAGCTATTTATCCGATATCATGGCCAACTATTCCGCCAGCCGCTCAAGTTCCAGCAGGTGAAACATTCAACGAAAGGCCATCTTCTGTCTAGATACTTTTTATTTATTTATATGTCATGGTTAACGTGATATATGTCACTCGTGTCCACTACATACAGAAGCGGATCTAGGAGGTTTGAAATGAGGATCCGGGCGCGGTTCCATGGGGGTGGGGCGCACCCGAAGCACGCCCTCCCTAATTTTCGGGCAGTGAACATTTTCCCGGTTGTATCAATATTTCGCAAGGTCGGGCTTCGCCCTCCACAGTTGCGCCCTCCCACCCCCACCCCACGCCCCGTATTCACAATTGCTGGAACCGCCCCTGGGGTAGAAAGATAGTGATACAAATATACCGAAGTGATATTTTTATTAGTGTGTGGGTGGAAGGTGGGATATAAGATAAGATGTACATTTGTAATTATAATAGGATATAAAAAGTAAATTTGTCGGTTAAGGTGGTCCGAGTCTTCCTAAATACTTCCTGTTGGATCCTCTTGTACAGATATACTAACTAGTGTTTTAGATTATCCTTAAATCACTTTAGGCAGGGTCACACCTATAAGTGGGAGAGGGAAGGGGAGGTAAAAAGTTGTAAAGCTTTCTCTTTTTAGCCATAAATATTGCTAAATTAACGACTTAAAAAAAAAAGAAATTATTATTATTTCAAGTAATTATATTTAACTTCTTTTTTCCTCATCCAGATGTGATAAAATAGTTTTTCGAGAAGTTTCCCTCTTGTTCCCTTCATAATCCCTCAATAGCCATTGTGTTTTTTTTCTGCTGGGTGTTGTTAAACAAAATTAATAATAAATAAACGTTCCCTTCATAATAACCCCACCGACAAACCATAACATGCCTCCCTATGTTTCACTCATCAACCCTTGAAAAAGTTAATTACGACCTCGTTGAATTTAGGCCTAAGTGACATTTAAGATCATAACATATGTATATCAATAAAATACGTTGTCCTCTAAGACCTAATCCGTTACCGAAATTAAAGAAAAAAGAAAAAGGTTCCCAAATAATACAAACGAAAGGCATGATTTCGAGGGCGAATCTAGAAAAGGCGTCCGGACCTCACCATAAATTAAAAAAAAGTATTATTTTTAAAGTAGAGATCAATCCGAAAGTTTAATATCTAATTATTCAGTTATTTTCCCATTGTAATATATACCAATTTAATATATTAAATGGTCGTAAAATGTCATAAACAATTTATTGACCTTAACATTTTGGCACCAGATAGGGATCATAAACTGTATGACATTTGGGCGTCCATGCTTTTGTGTACTTATCTCGTTCGCTGATAGTCGTCAAGGTTGTTAAATATTTTCTGCCTTTGTAAGATACAGGTGCGGATGCAGGTTGTTTGAAAAGGGGGATCCAAATTTGATGGCTAATTTTCACGTCCTTCCTCTCATGAAATAAAAACAAAATACAGAAAAGGGGGGTCCGGGCGCCTGGAATCCTCCCCTTGATCCTCTACTGAGATATGTGATATTTTCCATGTTTTAGTTTTTTCCATTATTTTCGTTGCAGGCACAAGGCCACTAACAGCAGGAAGCGGGGTCATCACGTCACCCAATTACCCCTCTAATTATTTGAATCATTGGAATTCCAGCTCATATAATTCTCCAAAATATTTGACGTCAATAAACGTTCCCAAGGATGTAGTTTATGTTGAATTTCGGTTCGTGACCTTTGATATCGAAGGGTGTGACAGAATATGCGGTTGTGATGGTCTGATTATTCATGGTATTAGTAGACGACTTTGTAATACCAATCCACCCGGACCACAAGGAGTCATCAAATATGTGTGTAAGATAACTACTTTATTTAGAATTACATCTTTGTGATGAGAACTTTCGATTCGTATAGATCTACTGCAAATACAATTCACAATTTCAAAGTATTTAAAGTTCACATTCTGTTTAGAAAAGTTCTTTTTTGTTTTGTTAGTAACATGGCTAGCTTTTATAAACAGACGACTTACATTCCACTGGTAACGTGTGAAATTGTTTAGGTTATGCTCTATATAAACATAATTTAAACGCCTTGATGTAAGTTTTACGGTAGGAAATTCTGTAATTAATTTTACAATATATGGCAATTCACCGAATCTGAGTAGAAGGTTGTGTTTATGGTGGGGCATCACTGCTCGAAGGTTATGATTGCAAGTCATGATGCACTTTGGATTTTGGTTTGTGCACAGAAATGGTTTTAATCACGAAATAGATCAAGATAATTATATGCTGTTTAAATTACATTTTGTTGTAGAGTTGTTGATGAAATGTAATACCACAAATGTTTACAGAAATAATTATTTTGTTTTTCAGTACAACGTGACTTTAAAAATGACCACAACATTCAGTTTGACTTCTATTCAGATGGCTCTGTAACCAGAGATGGCTTTTATATGGAATATCGCTTTATTTATGGCTACCCACACAAGTACTTAACTACCACACCCTCATCACCTCATGATAAAACAGACTACTACGGACATACTAAGACTGGATATCCATACACGTCTTACAGAACCACATCTAGATGGAATCCAACAACCAGATATCCATACACGTCTTACAGAACCACACCTAGATGGAATCCAACAACCAGATATCCATACACGTCTTACAGAACCACATCTAGATGGAATCCTACAACCAGATATCCATACACGTCTTACAGAACCACATCTAGGTGGAATCCAACAACCAGATATCCGTACACCACCTACAGAACCACACATTGGTGGTATCCTATCTCAAGATATCCATACAGCACCACATATTGGAGGTATCGCACCTCGCAAAATCCGTACAAGACCGACAGAACCACACCTTGGTGGTATCCTACCTCAAGATATCCATACAGCACCACATATTGGAGGTATCGCACCTCACAAAATCAGTACAACACCGACAGAACCACACCTTCAACTTGGTACCACAAAAAAACGTATCCATACACCAACTATAGAACCACACCTTGGTGGCACCATGCCAGCACACCACCAACCTGGTACCGTACCAGCACACCACCAACCTGGTACCACACAAAAACATACCCATACACTACCGTCAAAAACACACCTTGGTTGTATCCATACAAAACAAACCAGTGGTATCCATACAAAACAAACCAGTGGTATCATACAAGTTATCCACACAGAACTACTGAAGCATACAAGAAGACATCGACTAAAACACCAACTTGCAGCAGTCTTTCTTGTCCATTCTGTTCTGCTGGCAATTACTACAGGTATAATCTACCTTTGTGAAAATGGTTATGATGATGATGAAATCTGATACTAATTAATATTCATCATGTGAATTAACTTGTATTTGAACTATTAGACGTTATTGTCTTCACTATAAATGAAAGGATACATTCCAAAAACATGTACTTATTAAATGAACTGATTTTTAAGAAAAACAGTGAAAATCATGTCATTGTTTAAAATGAAATTGAAGAGTTTTTTCCACACAAGTTGAAGTGATATCTAATTGAGAAAAAATGTTTTGCATTGTTATTTCCATTTAACCATTCTTCAGCTATGCATATGTTATTACACAATGCGATATATTTGGTGACAAAAGAAATCTTAAAATGAATTATAATTATGGGTATGTTAATCCCCCACCACCAATTTTTACATTTTCCAAAAATATGTTTGAATTATATTAATTATTTTTATAGCCTGGATTCCAATGGTTGCAAAGTCTGCTTGTGTAAGCCCGATACACCTAGTCCTACACCGATACACCTAGTCCTACACCGATACACCTAGTCCTACACCAATACACCTAGTCCTACACCGATACACCTAGTCCTACAAAACCAGGTCAGTTACTACCAGGATCAACATAATGATGATGATAATAATGATGTTGATGATAAAAAGCGTGTATGTTGTGGGTATCACGGGTGTTATCGGTAAGATATGCTCAACTTTTGTTGATACCAGACATCATCACTATTTTGACAATAATTCATGATTAGACTTACGATTTTGTTTGCAAAACCATTGGACTCTGCCTTGTGTAGAGATACAGTCCGAGTGTACAATTTTGAATACGACAACATTTGTCATTTCAGATGCACATTCTGTTGTTGCCAGCTTTTATTATATACATGTAAGCAAATTTGTTTTAATTCGCTGGTCCATAAAGGAACGTACCTCTGCCGTTTTAAGTGAAATACATTAAATGTTATAACTATTTCAAACACTTGAACATGCTGACCCTTAGCTTATTACACTGTTAAAGTCAGAACTTTATTTAACTAAAGTTCAATCATATTTGATATATTGAGTCCAAACTATCTTATTAACTGATAACAAGTAGCACTGTACTTTTACATTTTAAAAATTTCTAAAGGACCGCTTGCTGGGATCTTGCTTAAGATGATACTGCACATGACACATGAAGTGGGCACGCTCCAGCAAGACATCCACGACCTGCGCGAGGAAACCCAACTGCTCATCAATCAGCTACTTCCCAAACAACTCGCCAACAGGGCAGAACGTCGTGTGACAGGCAACAGGTAAGCTAAGACAACTAGATAGGCCTTTTTAATTTCAAGTTTGCTTAGTTTGATACAGTGATCAGAGGGGTGTGCGTTGAAGTTGCTAAATTGTTTTTAAAAGGTAGAGCCTATCTAAAATGCAACATGTATTCTAACAGTGCTGTAGCCAGCATTGAGGCAACTGCCTTGTCTGTTTTTTCCAACCATGCTTATAAATCTGTATGTATCTACTTTATACAGTGAGGCCTTCTTCAGGTCTGCCTCGTCTGTTTTCAGCCTCCGACTACAGCACTGTCTAAATAATTCCAGAATCTTGCGATCTTTGCACGAGATCTTTGCTATCAACTTTGTGCAGTATGTAGTCGTCTTATGAATTAACAGGACAACCTAAACCCTCGAACGTATTGTCAGTACACGCTTTAAGCTTGTTAATCACACCGACACTAATCCACCTACCCTGCAAATGTTTTGATCACATACATGTACTCAAGTTAACGTGTTAGGGGCTTATTTTTGTATATAGTTCTATTTTATATTTGCAGTTTTACTTGTTTTGCCTTTGGCACTAATCTATTTTTAACCTGTGTATTTG
This sequence comes from Symmetromphalus regularis, assembly GCA_032355785.1. Classification (NCBI taxonomy): domain Eukaryota; kingdom Metazoa; phylum Mollusca; class Gastropoda; order Neomphalida; family Neomphalidae; genus Symmetromphalus; species Symmetromphalus regularis. The sequence goes on along the minus strand of JAULBS010069443.1, from coordinate 11,370 downwards.
ATAGTAACATAGTTTGCCAAGTGATGATAACTACACGGGATATATTTGGTACTAATTTCACATACACTCCAGGGGCGTTGGAACAAAATTCATATTTGGGGCAGGGGTGGAGACTGCTCCTGTTTCTGAACATCAGAATTTGCTGATGAATAATTCAACAATGAATAAAAAACATATTTATGGGAATTATTAATGTATAGCGCACTTTCTGTGACCCCCTCCTTTTTTGTTTATTTCAGTGAACCAAAACCCAGGAAGTAAAAGATAAATGGAAATATGTTCATGAAGATATTTTCTATTATGAATGAAATGCAACAAAAATTGCTTAGAAATTAAGTTGCTTCTGAACATTAATTTTGATGACCGTGTACCTTCTTGTTATTTAGATTTTAAATTGGAAGAGTTCTCAGTTTTAAAGATACATATATCTGATAATAGATGAAGTTGTATGGACAGCATGGCAAAAATTCAGTCTTAAGTCTACGTTTATGAATTTCAGACAAACCTCGATTAATAAACGTCGTGGTCTAAGATTTGGTTATGTTAAACTTACTTCCATGTTTATAATTCAATACAACAAGTATTACAAGGTCATATTTATCAGCACATTCTCAACAACTAGAAATTACTCAGTATTCAAAAATGTATGTGTGTAAATTTACAAACTTCACACTCCACAAAAAATTAGATGTTCTCGATATCAAACTGGAAATATACATGGTTCTCTTTGTAATTCCATTAGTTCAAGGGCAGTTGCAGGAATTTTGAAAAGCTGGTCCAAATATATTGGTTTTTCATTAAAACAAACATTAAACTTAAAAAGGGAGTAGAATCCAGCTATTGTGACCAAATTATAATGGATAAAAATACTAAAATGTCTGCCTCAGTTGATGGGGGGTTGATTTCAAACTTAAAACAGCTGAGCCAAAATCAAAATACACATTTTAATAATAATAATTAAACATCAAAACATAAATGATTTTGATTTTATTCAATATTATTCTACAATACATGCAAATAAAAAACAAAATAAAAATTAGGTGATCAATGCATTACATATAACACCATTTTTAAAATGGTATGTAAATTTAACAAATTAAAAAATGTCATGCATCAAAAATTAATCTGATTAATATAACAATAAGATCAACAAGTATTCTCCTGGCTTTGTGTTTATCACAGAAAGGTCACATGTGGCATTTTGAAAAGATTCCTTCTTTTAACAACATGTAAACAGTAATGAAACGTGAATTTCAGCAGATTCCCACTTTTTAAGACAGCAGCTTAATAATAACAAAATATTATCAACATCATCAGGTCAAAATTTGAAATTTTATTGACCTTCTGTGCCAACCAATTAACATCTGTTTAAATTAATCTATTCTCAAAGACACCACGAATGACACCACTGTATCAATTAGGTATATTGCAATACTTGTCGAGCGCAATACATACCGCGATATGGTTTCGTGTATCGCGATATATCTATCTAATTAGTATCCATTTATAAAACCTATGACAATGACAGTAAGTTATAAAAATAAAAGTTAAACTTAATTAAAACATATAAATCTACTATGTCTATATATTATCTTTTTTCCATCAGAAATTGGTACAGGTCTGCCTGCCTGATATGTTTAGTAATTAGTATGAATTGATAGTATCAAAATATGTCTTTTTCACATCTTGGTAATTAATCAAACTGTATTGTGGTATGTACTGCAATATGGGTTTGCTGTATCACAACATATCACAATACAGCTTTAGCCGTATCGTTGCACCCCTAGTATCAATATACATGTATTCCACTTCATTCATAACAATATTGAATATACAATGTAGTTATATAGAATATGTTATATTATTAAATGTGTATAATAATATTTATAATACTGGTACAGGTATGTAGAAAATTGTATATTATTGTGTATATTTTGAATAGAAAATGTAATTTTTATTAAATAAATATATATAAATATAAGCTTCTGGTTTCTTCTATTTTGTGGTCATCTTATGCCTTATACAGGAACCCATAAATGTTCATTGCTTATTTCTATAAATATAAAAAAGAAAAGTATTCACAATTTTAGAATTATATGGTTCTAAAAGTAACTAATGTGTAAGATAGAATCCTTTAATTTCAGCCTCACAAACTGTTAAAATTAACTAAAAATGTAATTTCTTAAAAGTTAGGGGAATATTTCCAATTTTAAATGTGATAACATCTGCAGAAATGGGTACAGATGAGAAAATATTCAAGACAAAATATTTGTTTTGCTTTTTCTGATAGCCAGTGTTCATGTGGTCCAAATGTTTTGGTTTAAAGCTGTTTCATTTCCAACATATTGCAGTATCTGTGACAAAAACATGTATGACTAGGTGTAAAGGTATTTATAATTGTATTTCTGGCAATTAAAATGTAGTCAAAGTATAATTTCATCATTAAAATACAGGCTTTCCTTTCAACTTAATATTTCAGATGTGTAAGTACTGACACTTCTGAAAACAGGTGTCCAAACAAATCTAGCACTGAATTGAGTTTTTACAATATTACTATTGCCATTTTTTTCAGAGATTTTATAGTATTATTTATTAGAATATATTTAAGTCAATTTAAGACTTTAATACCGAAAAGGATTTTGGCAGATTTTCGACTGGTGGTTTAAACAGATTCACGTAAAACGTAATATTTCAAATATGTAAATGCTGACCTTTCCAACAAGCAAATCTGACATTGAAATTTCGCATGATGTCAGTTTAACTAGTTTTTGTTGGTTGTGAAAACAATAATTCCTCCTCTATATTATTTTTTACTTACATGGTTAAAAATATTCTGTGTACAAATCTTTTCACACTTTGCATTTGACATTATTTTTTTATTTTATCATTGCCACCATATAATTAAATAAATATTATTTTATAAAACTTTCTATCTTGTATACATGTGAAAATTTATGTTGTACTTTTGACTTTTATTATTCTTTTTTAAAATATTGTATTTTAATGCAGTTTTTGGTGTTGTTTAGTTTAATAATTAAAGGCTGTTCAAATAAAAAAAACAATGGGAGGCTTGCTTTAGAAAGATCTTATTTTGTCTTGCATCATACAAAGACAGTAAACAAGAGAATCTAACATAGAAAAGTTAATTAATAGTTTGAAGTGGCCAAATATTTTGTACACTACATGGGAATAAAATGAGCTTTTATGAGATTGAAAATGTGCTGGTATGGTCAGAGGTTTTAAAGTATTATTCATTAGTATATATACACTACTCAAAAAAAATTAAGGGTCAAAAGAAACTTTTTGATCATTTCTGTATGTCTTTAAGCCGGATATGGTTAGAATAAACCCCTTTGTGTTGTTATTTGGACAGTGGACATCATGCTATTATAAGACATGCAATTATTGCACTTATCTTTAGAAACATTTTAATTAACCCAAATTTCCTTTTTATGGATATAAGTCAGAATAAACTGACAACCTGCCTCGAAACACCCATTGTGACACATCATGCACCATTTGCATTTATTTTGCATGAGTGCTATTCCATACATGCCAATTTAGCAAATGAGCATTTTCCTTTCATCATCACTTTAAATTTGAAGATAGTTCCACAACAACTCAGCTTCCAAGACAGGGGAAGGGCCATTGGCTGGCTACAAGACGGACAAACTCAGAAATCTGTGGCTCTCCATCTAAATGTAAGCCAAAGTATTATCGGTAGACTCTGGCAGAGGTTCAGAACAACTAATGCTATTTAGAATCACCCCCGTTCTGGAAGACTCCAATCAACAACAGTTTTTGACCCTTAAATTCTTTTGAGTAGTATAGTACACACCAACATAAGACTATAAATCCAAAATGGTTTTAACAGATTCTATATTCATTTGTTGGTTTAGACAGATTCACTGTATTTACTTGCATAACAAACTGGAAGTAATTACAATAATAATACATTCACAATAATACTGTATATCAGGGGTGGAGAAATGCCATTTTGGCTGGTCTAGGACCAATTGCAAGTCTTGGAGACCAGAACACACAAACAAATCATGGATACCAACAACACAGAGGGGAACATTGAACAAACATAAAATAAATGAATGGAGATGGATGAATGCAGTAATTCAAGTGCAGTCATTTTAAATCTTGAGGACCTTCAAAACATATTTTTATTTTGTCAAAATAAACTTTATACCATGGATTTATTTTGAAATTTTATGCAAACTTTTGAATATTTAACTAAAGCAACACCTTGAACCATCAGATATTATGATATTTAAAAAAAATTAATATGGTACGATTATCTTGGCATTTAGGACTTAGGTTTGATGGACAAATATCGGGCCAAGACATGCATAATAGGAAAAGGATTAACTTAGAAATTACTGGCCTAAATATTTTTAAGTTAAGTAATTCCTTCTAATGAGGTCCACATTCAAGTTGTAGAATGACTAAATATGCAACACAAATATAAATTAATGTAAGAATTATGACTATTATTAAGTTGTTGTTATACCAGTGATTTCTTTGGTAATAAATAAATAAATAAAAGATCCAGTTTAAAGCTTGGTCTTGAGTGTAACTGTGATTGTCAATGTAGAGTTAAGCTGCCGCAAACAGAACTATGGATGTCACAAATTACAAACCACGCTATCTAGTGTAGATCAGTACAAATGGTGGAATAGTTAATCACCAAGATTCAAAAGTTAATTACCAACATTGAAGAGTCAATCACCAAGATTGAATAGTTAATTATCAAGATTTAATAGTTAATTACTAAGACTTAATAGTTAATTACTAAGACTGAATAGTTAATTACTAAGAATGAATAGTTAATTACTAAGACTGAATGGTTAATTACTAAGATTGAATAGTTAATTACTAAGATTGAACAGTTAATTACTAAGATTGAATAGTTAATTACTAAGACTGAATAGTTAATTACTAAGACTGAATAGTTAATTACCAAGACTGAATAGTTAATAACCAAGCTTGAATATATAATTACCAAGATTGAATAGTTAATCCCCAAGATTGAATAGTTAATTACTAAGATCGAACAGTTAATTACTAAGATTGAATAGTTAATTACTAAGACTGAATAGTTAATTACTAAGACTGAATAGTTAACTACCAAGACTGAATAGTTAATAACCAAGATTGAATATTTAATTCTCAAGATAAAACAGTTAATCCCCAAGATTGAATAGTTAATCCCCAAGATAGACTAGTTAATCCCAAAGATTGAATAGTTAAGTTAATCCCCAAGATTGAATAGTAAATTCCCAAGATTGAACAGTTAATTCCCAAGATTGAATAGTTAATCACCAAGATTGAATAGTTAATCACCAAGACTGTCAATAATAATAATATTAATATTAACTGATAGAGGATCACTTGATTTTTTAATTTTGTATTAACAGCGATGGAAATCTCACTTAGTTTTAAAGAGGATATTCATCAATAGGAAGCCTGATTAAAGGAAAAGATGCTGCTCCAGATGCTACCAGAGACCCAGCAGGAGTGAAAGCACAATACTGAACCGTGTCTGTATCACACTGAAAAACAAAATCAAATATAGTTATCACCAACGATCAAAATATTTAACAAAATGCACTAATAAAGGCTAAGATTTATCTTTTATATTCTTAATAAAAAAAAATTCAACCTTGCAGTCCATATAAAATGTATTTTTAAGTAAAGTTTTAGTATTATGCTAGACTGAAAAACATACTGTAAAGGTATGTGTAAAGTAAAATAATTGTGCATTTTAATTTGCAAAACAAATGCAGTTACACATGTAGTTGTGTGTCAGGCACCAAATGATCAACAAAATATATTTTGTCTGGCTTTTCAAAAACCATAAATTAAATCATCAGCTTTGGTGATAATTATGCTTCCTTTCCCAATCAAAATATCCTTTATTAGTCAATTTGTGTGGGACACTAACAAAATTAAAACCAAATTAAAACAGAAAATAGATGAGATTCACCAAAACACGAGTGCTGGAAAGAATGATTAAATTTTCTTTGTATTTTTCTAACAGTAATTATTTATTATTTTACTTTTTCTTGTTTAATGACACCACTAGAGGACATTGGTCTATTAATTGTAATGGATGTCAAATGTTTGGTAATTTAACATCTAGTCAAGTGTGAGCCAGCCTCTAATGGATTTTCATCCACTGTCTTCTGTTTGAGAGTCCGATCTAACATTAATAAATGATAAATTTGTATCAGGTCTGTCCACATCCAGTTGCTTAATTACAGGCTTGTTAATTTAATTTATGTTTAATGACTTTTGACAGAAAACGTACCTCCATAACTTTTGTGCACTCTCCGTTGACAACGTCCCAGACACGAACTGTCTGATCATCACAAGCACTCGCTAGGTAGGTTCCATCGGGTGAAAATGCAACTGCCTGTACCCACCCAGTGTGACCTTCACATATATAGATACATTTGCCTGTCCGAGGATTCCACATCCTAACTGACTTGTCCCAGGAGCCGGAAGCCTGCAATATAAATAAGTTATCAAATGACAGAATAACTATTTAAAGTGATTAATTATCTTAAAAGATAGTTTACATGAGAAAACCCTGACAAGTTGTGGAATGTCTTTCTGTGCAAAGTTGACATGACCTCATTTTCATCAAAATTGCCTATTTTTAATTCTTCCAGGGTTCACGCAGTCATTAAAATCTGGAAAAGTTTTAAAATTTACAATACTTTTCAAGGATCTTGAAAAGTTTTGAAATTTTGGTTAAAACTCAAAAGTCTTGGAAAAGTTTTGAAATCTCTGCTTTAGCAGAGATATTTTTATCAGTATAAGCGATCACTTTTTGTGATGCATTATGTCCCTCAAAACCATGTTTTTCACCATTCAAAGTATTTGATTTTTTTTCTTCCTTATAGTGTATAAACCCTGTCTTTTCATGCAGGTAGAACATTTAGTTTTTCCAGATTTCAATTTTAGCTCTGTATAACATCTGAAAATTTTTACAGAATTTTGTGCAAAAAGGTTAATGAATCTTTCGAAAAGTTACAGAAAAGCCATGTATAAGTTTTGAAATTTGATTCTTGGAATCAGCAGGAACCCTGATCTTCACACTTTCAAAGTCTATTAGAACATAATGCACCTAATTATTGACAAAGTTAAAAAACACAACAATGCACTAATGTCTCTAAATATACCATTAGTGAGTCTTAGTGGTAGGATATTGGACTCTCAAGCAGAAGAACATGGTTCAATACCCATCAGAAGCAGGCTCACACTTGACTGTGTGTCACAATTTAACAAATGTCTGACATCCAATAGCCGATGATTAATAAATCAATGTGCTGTAGAGGTAACAAAATATACCATTGTTTACCCTTCAATCCAATCCTAAAACTGGGCATTCTTTTGTCAAACATATTCCTCTTTCGAACAAAGCATTTCGAACCAGATCTAACGTCAAGCTCTTTCTCAAACTAGAATTCCATCAGTAAACTGTTTCAAAGAGTTACGTTATGGAAAGTGCAATATTTCAAATTGTAAATTTCCTATTTTTTCAAGGATGTTTTTGTGCAGCCTCACTTATTTCCAAATGATGGACACTACTGAAGTCTTTTTTTTAAATAAGTCCAATAGATGTAATTTTTAAAGAAATAATGTTTTTTTCTATTTCCAGTATGTACATACGTATATAATTGAAAAACTGCGTGCAAGAACCCGGGAACCCACATTTTTGGAACCACTGTACCCAGTAAACCACACTGGATTTATTAAAGCAAACACTACCTTTATAATGACACTCATATTAAAGGAATGCAAAAGTGCATAAAAATAATGTTTTGATAACTATAAGATACCTACATCATTAAATTTTTCAATGTTTATCATAACCTGGTGACCCATCACAAAATGCTTATTTTCTCAAAATGTCCATGATGTGGGTTACCAGTTTCTTGCACGCAGCTCTTCAATTGACGAAACACAGTGAATGAAGTGTTTGATTCAGTGTTGATTGCATACTGTTGTGAGAGTGTATAACAGAACATCAAATATGCAATTAATGTTGTTATCTCCATTTATCTTTTGGATTTAGCTAGTTTTGTGAAAACACTCTTAAATAACAAAATGATAACCCAGAAGACATTTATTTAATGTGGATCTTGAAAAAAGTATCAAAAATTACATTGTAAATATTGGTTTGACACAAATCTCACTTGCGAACCACAATGTTTACTAAATGAAATGGGATGTGATAACACTTATTTTGTGCTTAGTAACTTAGTGTTATATTTACATCTATGTATGTACAGTACAGCAAACCTACCAGTATTCCAGTTTTAGAGAAGGTTAGAGCATGTATATTTCCCATGTGTCCTTTAAAGACCTTTGGAATTGCTTCTACATTATTCAGATTCCACAATCGTATAGTGAAATCCCAGGAAGAGGTCGCCTGGTTGAAAATAAAGTGAAATAATGTTATGCGGGAAATGACATTTGTGTAATACCTGTCGTGATTTGAATCAAACATGCTTTATAACAATCCTTTGCTTGCAATTGTATTTTTACTATGGGTCGATGTATTTACATGAAAGACAACTCTCAAAAGAACAGCATGGTTTTAGTAACTTTATAATAGACAGGATCACCTCTAAAAGTGTTAAACAATGGATATTATGTACAAAGCATATGAGCGGAAGATCCGTTTCAAAAACAGCTCCAGAGGACTATCATACCATTATCTTTTTATTTGTCCTTTTTTTGCTGACACCCGAAAGAAATATATCTAGTCAAAATATTTGTTACGACCAAATATCTTAAAAGTCCATGGATTGTTAAATGATAAAAATTTGTCGTTCATAACAAACCTTTATTATTTCATAATAAATATTTTAAAAACATTTGTTTAAAAACTTTTTTTTTAAATATATCTCATATGCTGTTGTAAAACCTGTTTCCCTTGAGAAGACACTATAATTGTATTGTTTATCTTTTTTAAGTTTTCTTCATCATGTCATGTAAAATGACCTATGGGGTAATAAAGTGTTTGTTTGCCAAGGAGGATGGGGTATAGAATAGGTGTCCATGTTACTAATGCATGCCTAACTATGCAAATGCACGCTAGGTGGGTGAGTCAGAACAGCATGTGCACACCCTCCCCCTAAATTTGCCCATGTACATGCCATTTGTGATACATGTTTACAGAAGACACTTGCTGCCACCACATAAGGCTACTCTTTCCGATAAGCAGTGAGGGATTTTATATATTTACCAAAGACAGAACTGCACATACATGTACCTGTCTTTCTTACACAAGTTGTGGACAACTGGCTGGAACACAGTGTCAGATGTGAAGCTGTTCAAAAATTTAACCAGTGGTTAAGTGAAATATTTAAAACATAATCAGACTTTTTCTGGAAGCAATACTAATCACAATTAAAGACATACATGTATATTAAAATTGTATTTGCATCAACCCAAAGTATGTGTATGTATACAAGTATCCAATTTGAAACTATTTCTTGATTTTTTCTAAATATTCCACTAACACATATTTGGAAAAAATAATAAAAATCTTTTTAAAATGGACAATAAAATATTTAAAAAATAACCGAACAAAACACAACCAAAAACAGAAGGAAAAAGAAGAAGTATTACATTTGATACAAGAAAAAATATATGTACTGTACCAGCCATTTTCCACTGCGAGAGAAAGCCACTGCCTGAATGACTGATTGATGACCCATAAGGACTTTTAGTGGACTTCCATCCTCAAAAAACAAACATTTACATGATTATCATATAACACATTAAACCCATACTCCCACGGACCCGTGACCTAATTAATTTCCAAAGAAAGATATAATTTTAAATATAAACATTTGATTTGTCCATAGAAATACTTCATTCAACTACTTACTTAACCACTGAATCTCACTTATTATCAATATTTTAAAAATAATAATGAATTATGCTCATGGACAAATAAATAGAAAAATAATAACGTTTTTTTTTTTTCACTGAAGGTGTGACATATATATTTCGAGTCACATGACGGGTATTCCCCCGTTAGCCGTTATTTTAAGTCTCCTGAATATATTTTGTAGCTGCAAAAACATTTCGTACAAATTTCTTTCGCCCCATGAGGAATTCAGAACATGAAATTTGACATTTTTAAATGTGAAAAAAATCTATCAACTCGACATAGAATTCCCTATACCATGGTTCAGTTAAAATGTCTTGTGTGATATGGAAACGAGATCTAGTATAACAAATGCATGTAAGTTTCATTTGTAATCAATGTTTAGAGAACAAAGCCCCTTAAATTCCCATTATACATTTAATATAGCAAAACCACAAAACTGTTGATTAGATGAATCTATAATTCAAATAAAAGAAAAGTTTGTTTTATTTAACGATGCCTCTAGAGCACATTGATTTTTATCTTATCATCAGCTATTGGACATCAAACATATGATCATTCTGACATATTTCTTTAGAGGAAACCCACTGCCACCACATAGGCTATTCTTTCCAATAAGCAGCAATGGGACTTTTATATGCACTTTCCCAGACTAGACAGCACATACCAAGGCCTTTGTTGAACCAGTTGTGGACCATTGGCTGGAACATAAAATAGCCCAAACTGCAAATGGGTCAGCTGAGAAGGATCGATCTGATGACTGACCGTGGTATAATTCAAATTTACGTTTATTAAGAGTATCATTTCTATATAATTGATGTAAATGTAGTTTAATAAATCCAGGTGCATGCAGTCCATGTGACTGTGATAAATAATTAAATATGATCACAATGTGGTTGAATGCAGTGAGATGAGTTTAACTTAAGTAGCATTCAGATGGATTCAAATCATAAATAAATTAAACTGCTTAGTTTGGAATCAAAACCAACTCCTGTAACCCATATCGCATGCCAGTTTGATCTGGTTTCTCAGTCAGTCAATAATTGCTAATACACAATAATTGTAAATAGTTTTTTGTATGAGAATACTGATTAACAGACAAAAGGAGATACATAACACACACTACAGCAATATTACTATGGAGACTATACACAAAACTGTATTGTGTGACGTATGTTCTTGAAATATTATTAAAATGTGGAATTTTAAAGGAAAAGTGTTAATCAAATTAATACAAATTATGGAACTACCTAATATTATAAATGGTATCTCACAATAAATATTCCAAAATTAATAACCTTCTTTTAATCTATCGTATATTCCCAATTTAACACACACTCCCTTATTAACATGGCGCAGTGGTTAAGCTATCGCACTCGAGGCTGGTAGGTACTGAGATCAAATCTCAGTCGAGGCATGGGATTTTTAATCTCAGTATCGGCTCCAACCCA
>JAULBS010069432.1:0-22111 GCA_032355785.1 Symmetromphalus regularis | reverse complement strand
ATTTAACGACGCCTCTAGAGCACATTGATTATTATCTTATCAGCGGCTATTGGACGTCAATCATATGGTCATTCTGATATATATGTTTAGAGGAAACTCGCTGCCCCCACATAGGCTACTCTATCCGATAAGCAGCATGGGGTCTTTTATATGCACTGTCCCACAGACAGGACCGCACATATCAGTTGTGGACCACTGGTTGGAACGGAAAATAGCTCAAACTGAGAAGGATCGATTCGACGACCGACAGCTTCACAGGCGGAATGTAGCTATTCCAAACGGAATACATTAATTTTGTATAACAGGGTTATAAAATTACTATTGTCCGATGCCCTGGGTGTTTGAAGAAATTTTGGAAGTTTAAATAATTATAGTTGTAAAGATTTTTTTTGGGGGGGGGGGAGGGGGGAGGTCCAAAGGCGGATAATCAAATTGGTGGCCGAAAACCTGTAAATTATCCCCCTTTGCTAGATATTATTGTTATTTGTTTAACGACACTACTGTTGGGGGTTCTACTATGATGATCGAGAAACTAATATATAAATTCTGACTTTAAGCAGGTAAACTTAAATTCTGACATTCGCAATAGCCTAACTTTAAACGCATACATCCACGGACCCCTGACCTAATTAATATCCAAACAAAGAATTAATTTTAAATATAAACATTTAATTTGTCCATAGAAATACTTCATTCAACTACTTCCATAATCACCACATCTTTAAAATATTAAATAAATTATGGTAACGAACCATAAATCATAAACCATAATCTCGACATGGAATTCCCTATACCATGATTCAGGTAAAACTTTTTGCGTTATATAAAAGCGAGATCTAGTGTCACAAATGCATGTAAGTTTCATTCGTAATCAAAATCTAGACAACAAAGCCCCTTAAATTCCGTGGAAATATGCCTTTAATGTATTTTGAATGAAATGTTTCAAAAGGACGACTGTAGTGACAGTAGTGATAAAATGAAAAGAAAGCCGGACTGATTGTTAAAACTGCAGAATGAACTCTAATCCACTGTGCATTAGGAAAAATGTAAAATAATATAACTATCTGAGGGATCACTTGAACACCTAACATAACACAGCTTATGATAAAAAAAAAAAAGTAAAGTAAAGTTTGTTTTATTTAACGACGCCTCTAGAACACATTGATTTATATCTTATCATCGGTTATTGACGTCAATCATATGGTCATTCTGACATATGTATTTAGAGGAAACCCACTGCGACCATATAGGCTACTCTTTGCGATAAACAGCAAGGAGTCTTTTATATGCACCGTCCCATGGACAGGACAACACATACCACGGCCTTTGGTGAACCAGTGGTGGACCAATGGCTGGAACGGAAAATAGCCCAACCTGCAAATGGATTCACTGAGAAGGATCGATCCGACGGCCGACCGGTTCACAGGCAGACACACTAACGTTTGAGGTACATCCCACTTCCTACTGGTGTAATTAAGACAAAGAACTAATATTTATCCTGGACTGCTGGTCTATTTAAGACAAAGAACTAATATTTATCCTGGACTGCTGGTCTATTTAAGACAAAGAACTAATATTTATCCTGAACCGCTGGTCTATTTAAGACAAAGAACTAATATTTATAGACAAAAGATTAGAAAAGAAATATATTAAACACTGAATAACCAGATCTTGTTTCAAAAAAAAATAAAAAAAATATGTAAAATATCACAAATGACATCATATAAAAATGGTGTTTTTCACATATCACTTTTGACAACGACTGGTTCTGTTCACATATCACAATTAATATCATTTTCACACACACATGTATGACAATATTGTTATTTACTCTACGAGCACCAAACACTACACAACTGTTTTAACGACACCACTGGAGCACACTGATTTTAATCATCGGCTATTGGATGTCAAACATTTGTTAATTGTGACACAGAGACAAGTGTGTGCCAGGTTTTGAACCACGGTTTTTAGCTTGTGAGTCTGATGTCCTTCCACTGGACCATGGAGGCTCACTCAAACAAACATTGCACAAAATCATAATAATAATAAATGGTATTATTGATCATCAAAGATAAAACTGTCATAAAAAATGTCTTTACAGACCACAGGTCTAATTTTTCATCAAATTCTATCAGAATGAATAGTAGCATCTTTACATCATGGAAATCCACAAGAACCAATTTCTTTAATCATAATTAAAAAAAATTACAATATGCTACGTGACTAATTAATTACAATAAATAATTATAATTATTATCTGGAAACGCAAATCATAATTTCTAATAGATGTTGCCTGATATCTATCAAAAAATAATTATAAAAAAATAAAGAATTTAAGATCAATTCTATAGGAATTTAATCTGATTCTCATGATTTTTAATTATGGGAATATTACGCAAATTAAGATTCCCACTGAAAAATGAGTCCTGGACCATCTAAGATAAAAATGTCATAAAAACTGGTATTACAGATAGTTTTAAAATCATATTCTAAAAACTGGTATTACAAACAGTTACACTGTCCAGTTACTGACAATACTGTTATAACAACTAGTATTACAAAATTCCACTCACTATTGTCACAAAAACTGGTATTACAAATAATTACATGTATAGACAATATTGTCATAGTAACAACTGGTATTACAAACAGTTACACTGCCCAATTACAGACAATACTGTTTTAATAGCAACTGGTATTACAAAGTTCCACACAATATTGTTACAAAAACAAACTGGTATTACAAATAATTACCTATATAGACAATACTGTCATAGTAACAACTGGAATTAAAACAGTTCTAAAAGATACTATCGTAAAAACTGTAATTAGAGTTAGATCTAACAACAAATAATATTAAAATGATGAAGACAAAATGCAAGATTTTCCTTCATCTTTCAACAAAATGTCAAAGTGAACAATTATCCCCAAGTTCCCAGATTTCACCGGACGTGGGATCTTGTGCCTGATGCTGATGTAACCTGTAATTAAAAAAAAATATATCAATAAATAACAAATATCTCAACTTCAAACTGTGGCATGAGACCACCATTACGTTTTCTATACACAAAGTAAAAAACTGTTAAACATACATGTTTTTAAAAAATAATTATGATAACTGTTTATCATTTTGTGTGTGACATTATCTATAGATTCCAAAAATCAATGTGATTGTTATATGTCAATTATTTCACTAAAATTAAAATGACAAATAATTTTAATATCACATATTAAATATCCACTATATAATGCCCTTGATACAGGGTAAAACATATTTCAAATAAACAGACACCAATAGCTTTACCTTTTCCATGATGATTTGTTCTGAGATATCTGATAGGTCAGTTGCAAACATTGTTACATGAGCTGGACCAAACAACTGCTCCATAGTTCCCTTGTGTGTGGAGACCTTGGCTTTTGTCATGGGTTTCACAGACGTACCAACCCTGGAATAAAGGAAAACCAATGTCCTAGTTCCTTCAAGTGTGTTACATTTGAATGTAACCAAATTAAAAACTCAAAACAAAATTTGTTCTATACAATTTGTCAATACCATATAAAAACCTAAATTTATTCAATACAAATTATGAATTTTAAGTAAAGAAAGATGAAAACGATGCACAATTCCAAATTTACATATTTAGCTCAACCACAAGACCTATTCTAATGATATTCAGTTGAAATTTTAAGTTATCTATAAAACAAAATTAAAAAAACCCAAAACATTTTAACCACTAAAATGTGTATTATTTCAAAAATCATTTTTCCAGATTGATAAAAAAAACTAATTCAGAAATACTAGCAACAAAACTTCACAATATAAGTGATGAAAACAGTTAAAATTTATATCCTACCAAACAATGTAGACAAATTTGACTGTGATAATCTTATCAACACAATCCTCAACACGATATAGTCCATACATAACCGCATCATCGCGCAAATTGGGCTTCATTTCATCAATGTCTCCATCGCCATTCTTCTCAAACTCTATAGGACCGACCGGATCACAGTTAAAGTAACTGCACAACATCCACCTCGTGGCATCGTCATTTTTTCTCACTGCGGCGATCATGTCATACACTTCCTCTGTTATTTCAATCTTAGCTCCTTCTGTTGCTAGAGCAAAGCCAGCCTTGGATGACGGTCCTCGCTTGGGTAACTGAGAGGCAGTGAATCCACGCTCCTGTCGACCTTTAATGTCTTCTATAACCTTAGACTTCTTTCCTGAAGTTTCTTCAAGCTGCAATTAAAGAAATATACTCAGCTAAATGAATTAAAGAGCAGGCATAAAAATAGGTACAATTTAGTTTTTCTTTGCCAAAAATACGAAGAAAAAAAAGTTTAATCACTTAAATCTTTGAGAAATGATACATACTACAGTTACGCCATCTTGCTCTGTTTGTCAAAATGGCCTTTATAATACAATTTGTGTCTCACATTAAAGAAACAGTTTCTGCCAGACAGTGTAGATATTATTAATGGAAATAACATGGATTTGCATTTTTCACATTAATATCATGATCAAATTAATATCATGATCAAATTAATTTCAAGATCTGCAATGGTGTATTTAAAAAATGTGCTTCTGAAAATACAGTATTATCAGGCCCATAGGAATGACTTTGTGAGTTGGGAGGGGACACTGAGGTATCGGGTACAAACTCTATATCAGATTTTGGTTACAATGGCAAACATTAAAGTGAGGGGGGAAAATGCTCACAATTAGGGGGACACGTGTCACCCCCCCCACCTACCATCCCCTCTCTGTTCATACAGTCCTGATTATAGATACTTGGATGAAGTAGTTTTTGCAGTTGGAATACATTTTTAATTTAAAAGAAAACATTTTTTTATTTTTTACAAAAGTAGCAAAATTCAAATCAGACTGAGTTGTGCTAAATTAGAAAATGTAAAAAAAGACTGGGTTGTAAGAACATTTACCTAAACCTATCCACTCCAAAGTTTAAAGAATGAAATTTAATCTTGTGAAATTTAAACAAAATAGTGATATTGTGTGATCTCCATATATTTATAAACTGCTGAATGAACATTAGGTCAAACCTGCTGAAGAATTTTCTCTGGGTTGAAGTCTTCGCGTGAACTGATCTCGAGAAACAAGTGATATGGGTTGAAGTGCTGCTCTATACTGCTGGACACCACGCCATAGCGACCCTTCTTCACGAACGGTACTTGATCCCCAATCCTGAAAAATCTTTAAATATAGTTCACACGGATAACAACATTTACTTTAAATATAGTTTACAGAGTTAACAACATTCACTTCAAATACAATTCACATGACAAACAACATTTACTTTATATACAGTTCACACGGACAACATTTACTTTAAATAT
This sequence comes from Symmetromphalus regularis, assembly GCA_032355785.1. Classification (NCBI taxonomy): domain Eukaryota; kingdom Metazoa; phylum Mollusca; class Gastropoda; order Neomphalida; family Neomphalidae; genus Symmetromphalus; species Symmetromphalus regularis. The sequence goes on along the minus strand of JAULBS010069432.1, from coordinate 16,750 downwards.
AGTTTATATGGATAACATTAACTTTAAATATAGTTCACAGAGTTAACAACATTCATTTTAAATACAATTCACATGGCTAACAACATTTACTTTAAATATAGTTCACATGGGTAACATTTACTTTAAATATAGTTTATATGGATAAGAACACTTACTTTAAATACATTTCATATGGCTAACAATATTTACTTTAAGTATAGTTTACATGCAAAAGAACACCAACTTTAAAAACAAAGTTCACATGCCTAACAAAATTCACTTTAAATAAAACTCACATAGATAACATTTATTTTAAACAAAGTTTACATGGACAACAACATTTATGGTACATCATAGACAAATACATGATATAAAGTTTATTGCAGAGGAAATGTTTTCACAAAACTAAAGCTCCTGGTTCACTTCGCATGAGGTTAAAGATAGTTATATTTTGCTCAAAATTATGTAAATTTGGAAATTATTAAAAATTTATTTCATTAAATTTATTTCAAATTTTTTATACTTTGTAGTACGTCTGGATATAGCTTTATGTTTAGTTTCCTAGAAACCAATTAAAGTAGAATATTTCTATATTTTAATAGATAGAATAGGAAGAATTTATGTTTATTTTTTATTTTTCACCCTTTTGTGTAGCTTTGTATTTATAGTTATTAAATCAGATTCAACTGAATATAAATTAAACAATACTATAGAAGTCAAAGCAAACACTTACCATCGGAAGTAGACAAATTTGATTGTTTTAGACATGTCAAAAGTGCTTTCATATCTGGCGAGAGCATACATGACTTGTGTGTCGTCCATCTGATCAGCTATCTCATCCAGGTCTTGACCAACATTTAAAAGACTCACTCGATTTGGGTCGTTCTCAACATGGCTGACAATGAGGTAGCGATCTTCTGTTCTATCAGCACGCACTGACTTGACCGCTTCCTCAAAGTTTGCACCGTCGATGAATTCTACATCTGTACTCATGTTTACACTCTTTCAAAGGTACTGATTGCTACACAGCTGTCTGAGTTTAAAAAAAAAATCAAACTATCAACAGGTATACATTTTAACACTTGCTTAGTCATTTTTATAATAATAACATTAACAAAGGCTGTTTATATTTAAGGGATGTTATGTGGAATCAGTCATATGGAATTAAAGAACTGTATGCTGCCACCATAAGCATGAAACCCCAATCTCACTACTAGAAGCATTTAGAGGAGTCAATTCCTTCAGTAATACATTATAGTCACCACCTTGTAAAATCCTAGATCTATTCCTTATATCTGACCAGTTCCACCCTCCGTCAATCATTGTAAAGATGTATCCTTTCGATGTGGATAAAAAAAATAACTAAAATTTTTTAATAAATGTGACTAACCTAATATACCGTAATCTTAATTAAACAAAATTCAAGGCATATGAATTGGAATGTTATTTTACCCAGTAATACATTATTGAATATGTGAAACCGACAATACTAATATTAATTTAATAATAAACGAAAATGCTAATTTGCAACATATAGCAGAGTGTTTATGGTAATTAAAATTTAATCCCTTTGGTGTACACACTATGTCACGTAATGAATTAATCATTTATACATCAAGTAACTGAGCTTAATTAATTAATGATCAAACCATGAGCTAAGTACGATATTGTTAGACAATGCACTAAATAATTAACGTCTGACAAATCGCAAGCCGTCGGACTCGGCGTTGCTCCCTTTCTCAGTTTCTGTCACCAAAATTAAAACAAAATGACGATCGAGTCCGCAGGGAATAGTCCAATATCATTGTTTTAATCTAATTTAATTAACAAATGTAAATAAAATAATAAATACCGTCCTCACTGCTAAGAATCTATATTACTGAGTGCACTGCTGAGTAAGCCTCAATTTATTTCCCCAGCACCAAGTCCACGCCCAAGAAAACTAGCCGCTCCCTGGCGGAAGCAAAATGTTATTTCCTGTTACCGTATTTGGTAATATTACAGTGTTCAATAAAAAATGCATACCGGGCATACTTTGAATATTTCACTGTAACATAAATATTTATGTATACGTTCTAACCATGAAAACTTATGGTTAATTAAATACTCATTAAAATGAAGTTTCACGTATGACAAAATGCAGTACGTCCAGTGACACTTGATTCTATAGATATTTTCATAAATCTGAATGACAAAATCCAATGTAGGCTAGGTTTCAGCAAAGTCTTGTAGACTAACCTCTTTTCATAAACAGTTATGGTTACTACATGACCATGTCTTATGGACATTGCCGCACTATTTTGAAATAAAGTAATGACTGTGTTGTCTACAGAGATACAAAGACGAGATCCTGTAGAAGACCGATTATATTACAAGTGTAGGCTTACAGACATTTATTCCATGGCTATATCCACCTCAATGTAATGAATTATATCGTTTGACAAGTGTATAAAAGCCAATGTTTATTTTGTTCACGATTACCAATGCTCATTTTGTTCCTGAAGGCCAATATTCATGATGACCAATGCTCATTTTGTTCATAGTAGTCAATGATCATTTTGTTCATTGAGGCCAATGCTAATTTTGTTCATGGAGGCCAATGTGCATTTTGTTTATTGAGGCCAATGTTCATTTTGTTCACATTGGCATTTGTTCATTTATTCACAGGTCAATAATCATTTTGTTCACAAAAGCCATGTTAATTTTATTCATGATGGCCAATGTTAATTTTATTCATGATGGCCAATGTTCATCTTATTCATGATGGCCAGTGTTCATCTTATTCATGGTTGCCAATGTTCATTTTGTTAACAGAGGCCAAAGTTTATTTTGTTCATGGTGGTCAATGTTCATCTTGTTCATGGAGGACAATGTTCATTTTGTTTATAATGGCCAATGTTCATTTTGTTCATGATGGCCATTGTTCATTTGTTCACAGGTCAATAATCATTTTGTTCACAAAAGCCATGTTCATTTTATTCATGATGGCCAATGTTAATTTTATTCATGATGGCCAATGTTCATTTTGTTCATGGAGGCCAATATGTATTTTGTTCATGGTGGCCAATGTTCATGGATGCCAATGTTCATCTTATTCATGGATGCCAATGTTCATTTTGTTCACAGAGGCCAATGTTTATTTTGTTCATGGTGGCCAATGTTCATTTTGTTCATGGTGACCAATGTTTATCTTGTTCATGGTAACCAATATATTTTGTTCATGGTGGCCAATGTTTATTTTGTTCACAAAAGCCAATGCTCATTTTGTTTATGAAGGCCAATGTTCATTTAGTTCATGAAGGATAATAAATGAAAAAAACAACAACAACTACAAAACACCTTGGGGTTTTTCAAGAAAAAGTTTAATGTGTTAGTTTAATGCAGTGGGTTGAATCATAAAAACAGTTACTAAAATTTACAAAAATGGTTCATCAGTTAAGTACAGATATAAACAGTAACAAATGTTAACAAATGGCACAAACATATTTAAAACAGCTGGTCAGTTCTATGTGCAACACATACACCATTTAATTAATTAATTATTTAATGAAGGAAACTTTAAATACAACAAGAAAATGGAAGTATTCTGAATCAGCTATTAAGGCCATGATAAATTAATTTATCATTGCATGTTTGTAAAAATGAACAAAATTAATGACTTCTGTAGAGTATAGGAAGTTCTGAACTTTAACAAAACCAACTCTTTCAAAGAAAAAAAAATCATTTTGAAGGACGACATAAAAAAATAGCATTGTCTGCAAATCTGTGAAAACTGGAACTTAATTTTTTATTGCCTACTATTAAATGAAGTTACTTTTAACACAAATTAATGTTGTGGGACTATACTGTAGTCATCTAGTGCAAATTAAAAATTTTTTTTTTTAATAAGTAGTCTTTTTAGCAAAACATTAAACACTTGTCCCTTTATAATTCATGTGCAAATTCAATATTTTTTATAACATTAATGATTACACTGTATCACAGTGATATAAGCTGTGATAACAATCGATGGAGTAAACCAATGCAGTTGACCAAATAAATGTTCCACCACCTTTGAAGGCAGCACAAATCTGATGACCAGTGCTTGGTTCAGACCAATACACAAATATTGTGGATGTTGCAAAGATAGATGGTTTTGTTATCTGGACAAGGTTTCTTTGCACCATACCTTTTGATCAGATGGTATGTAGATTGTTTTATTCTCTGGATCATGTTTATTAAATATTATTACATAATGAGAATATATTTAGTGTTTTCATTGGTCAAAACCTGGTCACAAGACTGCCCGTAATTTGTGATATTTGTGTCACCGGTCCATCAAAAGTGATATTGAACACGTGATTACATCATTAGTTACGGCGTATGTAGAAATCGTCCAGTGCACAAGAAAAATAAATATATAGCACAGCGTGAATTTAATCAACTAATAAATCAGCATTATGAAATAAAACAGTTACTGACCATTCATTCGGTCAACATTTATCAGTTACTGACCGCTTATTCAGGCAATATCATGTTTTATTGACCGAAGAAACTGATATTGACCGAGGCCTTCAGCATCGGTCAATATCAGTTTCATCGGTTCATATAACATGATGTTGCTCTTATAAGCAGTCAATAACTGATAAATATTTTGCACCATACCTTTTGATCAGATGATATACACCAGTAGATGATTTCATTATCTGGACTGTTTTTATTTGCACTATATCGTTTGACTTATTTACAGCAGCAGAATATCACCTAAGTTAATGCAATTGGTGGCTATGTTTGTCAGTTGTTGATCTATGCTAATTTAATACCTACTTTGTATTTAATGCCAGAATCCAACTAGCTTTATTCTCAGCAGACAATGGGTTTGTATTCCTGCTGTTAAAGTGGATTAAGATGTTAAAGCATAAAATATAATTCAAGATAGTAATAATTTAATATATGTAATAACATGCATAGACCTGTACGTAGTGAATACTAAACTCCATCCCATGTCAGAACAAATATATTTTCAATTGTAAATCACAAGCAAAAGTGAATTCAAAAGTAAAGTTTGTTTTATTTAACGACGCCTCTAGAGGACACTGATTTTTATCTGATCATTGGCTATTGGACGTAATCTATATGGTCATTCTTACATATGTCTTTAGACGAAACCTGCTGCTGCCACATAGGCTACTCCTTCCGATAAGCAGCAAGGGATCTTTTACAGGCAGTCCCATAGACAGGACAGCACATACCATAGCCTTGATAAACCAGTTGTGGACCACTGGTTGGAACAGAAAATAGCCCACACTGCATATGGGTCCACGGAGAAGGATCGATCTGATGACCGATCGGTTCACAGGCAGACACGCTACCGTTTGAGCTAGATCCCGCTCCCTACAAGTGAATTCTGTATGATTGAAAATACATGAGTTGTAATATAAGTTTTTTATAATGTATCACATGGAACATAGTTTAGTATTCTATTTATTACTCATCCACCATTAAAACAGGTTATGTTAGAAAAATATATAAATTCAAGGATTTTTTGTATGGTAATTTTATAGTAACATAATGTGTAAGATTCATAACATCATTCACCTATGATATCATTATTCTGTATGAAAGAAGTGTTGTGTACAATATTTTTTATGCAACTGTATCTTTTAACATTAAATGAGGTGTGTATCCTGCAATTGGAAACAAGACCATTTTTTTATATGAAAACTTTAAACTACTTGGAATCTGGTATTAATTAAATTAAGCAGATATTAAAAAATAGCATATTAACACCAAGTCAATCAAACGCCTGTTGACATCTATTGCACAGGAAATAAATAATACAAAATAATAAACACAGATGTAAATTAATCAATATATATGAAAAATATGATCACATTATCAATAAAAGTAATAAAACAATAAACATAAATTATAATCATAAACGATTTAAACAGGTGAAGACGAAAGCATTCTGACTTCAATATCACAATGGTAAGGTGTCATTCCAGATTGTCAACACTGAACTATTCCTATAAAGAGTACTATTTTTCACTTACTCCCATCTCGCCCCTAACCATACACTTAAAATATTTAGTGATGAATTTAAATCTATAAGGCTTTTATTTTAAAATTTGGTTTACAGATCCAGAAATCCTAAAAACCATGAATGTTAAATAATGTTGTTTTTTTTTAATTACTTTTGGACCTTGTTTTACCCTGCATAATATTTTTTTTTCTAAATTCCAAATCTGATTGATGATGTTAAAAATAAAATATGTTGTCAAAATAAATGGCATCTCTTACGACTATTAGAAACACAGTTATTTTTATTATTGATGTGGCAATTTTATTTTTATTTCATATAACCAACCCAGACGTTTTAGAGAAAATCATCCGTACAATAATTAATAAAATTAAAATGCGTAACTTGACCCTAACACCTCCTCATACTCTTTATATAAATAAATAAATGATGACCTCTGTGAATGACCTCTAGGGGTAACAATAGATGAGACCAGTAAATCATGTACATTTACACCATTAGTCTACTTAAAGTAGCATTGTTAAAGTTGTATTAAAAAGATATTGTAATTTTTGATAAAAATGTTTCTTTCATATATATAAATATATTTTAATTATGATTACTTAACTAAATTATGATACTTAATTTACTCAACTAAATTATGATAATTTACTCAACTAAAATTATAATTAATTTACTCAATTAAATTATGATAATTAATTTACTAAACTAAATGATAATAATTTACTCAACTAAATTAAAATAATTTACTGAACTAAATTATAATAATTTATTCAATTAAATTATAACAATTTAATTGGTGAATCTTCAGATCATAAATGAGATCACATTAATAATGAACTATTTTTAGTCCATGATGTCATTTTATGTTAAATTGCTGGAATAACCTTGACCGTTAACAAATTAATTATTATTACAGTAAATGGAAACACTTTTCTTTCTTAAAGCTGAAAAGTTATATTTCAGTCTATTAATATAACTGAAATATTCTAAAACAAGCAATTTCAACTCTGATCATGCTACTTTAATGACACAAACAAAAAGTCAAAATTTCATACAACGTAGCAGCAGTAAAAATTGTATATCTGTATAACACAAAGCAAAAGACATTAAATCTTTCTTAATTCTATTTGCATTATTTATGAATGACAATGAAAATCATAATTTTATATAAAATTACCATTAATATAATGATAAGCCGTATTTTATCTTTATTTCACATTTTACAACTAAATATTCTTATATCAGTGTTAGCTGTATCACACATAATTTAATATCTGAATTTTAAACAGTGTTCTAATGAGAAAATGTGCACTTCTAGTTAGCTACTGTGATCTTTCAAAAATACAAGGAAACTAAAACTGAGTGTTAAAGGTGAAAGCAGCCCATTCCACATTAAGAATGTTACATGTCAAACTCTGATTTTCCAACAAAATAATGTTATCTTAAAAACATTAGATTAATGATAATCTTTCATTTAGATTTTATTATGTTATGTGTTATATTTTCTCATAGATTTGGATTTTATTGTATTACATGGTTTACATTTACTTACAGATTTTATTGTTACATGTTACACTTTCTTAGAGATTCAGATTTTGTTATAATGTTACATTTTCTTAGAGATTCAGATTTTATTGTTACATGTTACACTTTCTTAGAGATTCAGATTTTGTAATAATGTTACATTTTCTTAGAGATTCAGATTTTATTACATTATATGTTTACATCAATTTATATGCGTGTATATACAAAACACTCCAAATAAAGTAACACTAATTTAGTAAAATTTAACCTGTCTTAAGCAGCCACCTGCCTTAAGAAAACATTTTTCACTCTCCGAGTCGCTGCTTAAGACAGATTTGACGGCAACTGTAAACAAACTGGATGCAGTTTAAGACAGACTAAATTAGTTTTGCGTCCAGACAACCCTGAGTATTTGCTAACTATGTATTAAACATTGAGGGACATGCTGCCATGTATAAGACAGTCAACATGTAATATCTCTCATTACTCTTTGGTTATTAAGTATAAGTTATTTGGCAACAGTAAAAAAAATTATGTTTGTCGACATATTACATTATGTATGATATGACACTCAAGTTATGATAAACTTTTACAAATGAGGTATTAATTCATTTTATCTCACTGTTCATTTCATGTTAATATACTGAAATAATAAAAAAAATCTGCACATTTAGCATAATAATAATAAATAAATAAAAATAATTTACAAAATAATAATAATTTAAACAAATAATAATAATTAAAAAAAGCACCAATATTTTGTAACTGGATTACAATATTAAAGTTGAACCATTTTTCTAACTTTCTTCTTAAATCTAAATAAAAAGTGACCATCTTTGGTATGCATGAGTTGTCAGCATAAAATAGTTAATTACAACATCAGTGGTATGTCACACATTTGATAAATTTCAGTTTGATAAGAGATTTGTATTTTATAATTTACAATGTGTGGCACATAACTCTATAAGCAATAAAAAGATGCTTATATTAAATAAAGAACTTATTAAGTAACAACAAAAACTGAAAAATATTTACATCGTCATATGTACAGCACAAGTGAGGTAAATATGAAATGGTATTAAAATGTCACAAGTGACAATCTATAAAATATATCTTTTAAGATACATAACTATCTTGTCATTTAAAAACAAAAGTTTTTTTAACATAACACAATATCAAGCATAATTTTTGTTTTAGCAGTTGGCAATATTTTAAAAAATAACTCACAATCTAACACAAATAAATTCTGAACGAGTCAACAATTCAAATAAAATCAACAAGAAGAATTAATTACACCAAATTTCTTTAAATATAAATCAATATGTACACAAATATTTATGTATTTTTTAAGTGTTGGGTTTTATTCATAAAATGGTCAATACAAATTTTCAATTACAAATAATCATTTATAATTCCTTTAAAAAAATTTAAATGTTTTTTTTGGTTACAATCCCCTCTACCTCCCGTCTCCCCAAACCCAACCCCCCACCAAACCCTAAATAGATTTAAAAAAATAAAAACAAGATTAAAAAAATAAGATCCTACAAAAAACACACAAAAAAAACATCCCATGCCTTTTAATGTTAAATCATTTTGAGGTAATTCCAAAAGAAAGTTTAAAAGAATGACATTACAACCCTTCTGATCCATAGTACACAATACATGTATACTATATAGAATTATCATTTCACACTGATGAAAATTAAGAAAAATATTTTTATTTCTTGGATTATGGATCCAGCAATAAGCATTTTGGTAAAAGTGGAATATAAAATAAAGTTGCAAACTCCTAAGAAACAATACTGATAAAATATGACATTTGCATGATAGAATAAAAAATGTAAAAACTTGGGAATTTATGTATTTTGTTAAATAATCTGTTCACAAACACCCATTTAATTTTTTAAATATCTGCTCTGTGCCTATCAACTATAAGTTGCTGTTGTATATAGCTAATGTCTGGAAATGAAACCAAGTCCATGATTTTCAGCAAGTTAAAACAAGAAAAAAGTTAAAACAAGAAAAATGTTTACCAGAAATTTACATTTTTATTCCATACTGTGTATTTTATTAATCCATAACTGAAACAATAAAAAAAATGGCCTTACATATATACATCAAATTATAATATAAGACACACTTCACTTCTAATAAACAATATAATATCAGCAGTAAGGATTAAAAAAAAAAGGTTTCTGTTTCTAGGGTTTATTTGAATGTTTTGCGTATTTTTACACAAGGAAAATTTCATATTATGCACAAGAAAAAAATTCAGAATATTAAATGTAACAAAATTCAATGCTAGTAACCACTTCCCCATAAACAAATCACACCAAGATTATCTACTTGTTCACTAATCAATAATAAAAAAGATAAGGAAAAGAAAATGAAGATGGATGTGGGGGGTCAAAATGGACATGTGCACACAATACAAAGAGATCTTTTTGTTTTATAAATATTTCAGTTGATTCATAGCTGACACAAGCCTTAATATTGTCAATAAAAAATGTAGCACTAGTTAGATTTTATCAACACATTTTTCAGCTTTATTATCTGGTGTGATTTTATTAAGTCTCATTAAATGTACCAAGCAAACAAAAATATTACTGCAACTAAACATGCCAAGCCAACCTGTTGAGAAGTCTGATTTTATGGCCTAAACCCTGTCCTGTTATTTAATTTAAGAATCCTTACAAATGTAACGAAGCAATTACTTTTGTTTCATATAATTTAATATAAAGATTAATAAAATTCAAATACTGGAGTTATTTTTTTAAGATTACTGGAACGACATTTTCATCACAATTTTGACTGACCTTTGGTTCCATTAAAAAACAACTGTACAAATAAAACAGAGTACATCTGATTCAAATAATAAAAAAAACATTTTATTCATAATTCTTATGTCAAGTGCTTTATGATTATATAATTAAAAGAAGTAAATAAATACATATAAACTTCACAAATGTTCTATGTAAGGCATTTCTAGGATACACATATTTTACAAGATTTTCGAGGATTTACCAAAATACATAATTTATGTATAAACCCCACTTAAAAATGTACAAATCTTGAGATTAAAACAGGGCAATATTCAATTTTAATATTTTACTCCACTCAAACAAAGAGAATCCAATGCTTAGTAACTGATTTTTGAACAATGAAAATATACAATACAATCAGTAAATTCTGATGTTGGAAACATCAAAATTCTTTACATGTCCCCATTCAAGTAAACTTTCTAAATCCAACTGTCTGGAGTTAAAAATTACTTGTCCTTATTTATGTAATACCATTCTATATTAAAAATAGTAATATAACAATAAAATGCAGTTGATGGTTCCTTTTTATTTATTGCTACATATGTGCAGCCTAGATGTTATTAATAAGAACAAGAAGATGCACCAATATTCTAGGTTTTTTCAAAAATGTATGTCAATGGTGAATATTCAACTTGCCCAACAAGAGCAAAGCACCTCACCTTTAAAGATTAATTACCCACAATCTCTTGCAGATGGAATGAAACCCACATCTACAACTTATAATAATGGCAAGGTTAAAAGGGAAGGAAGATGAGTAACATATGATTTGAGAAAGCAACAGATGTGAGAAAAAAAGCAGCATTAAAATAAAAATAAAAATTTCTTTTAAAACATGAAAATTAGATCCCCTGGTTAAGGAATAACGTTATTTATTAGTTCTGAACTTAAACAATTATTTTAATTTATTAAATATAAAAAATCCAATGCTTTATTTTAGCTGTAACTGTTGAAGGTGTTTTTGAATGCTTCTCCTAAGAATGAGAGACTGATCAAATTTTCAAGTTTGTGAAATTGTCATTGATTTCATCTGACACAACAGTTGACAATGCAGTGAACAATACCCACAATTCTTTTAGCATCCACAATCCACGCACAAATCATGATATTACTTGTAACTGTTATTAAGTAATAAAAAAATGTGACATTAATACAAAATTCAATATCTACTACTCTTACAGCTTTTAACAAGAATTATATAATCATAATAATTAACAAGAAAGATGTTTGGTACCACAAATTAAAAATTTACCAAACTTAAAGTATCTGACCAGTAACAATTAACAAGAAAGAAGTTTAGCAGTATCAAATTAAAAATCTACCAAACTTAAAAGTATCTGACCAATAACAATTAACAAGAAAGAAGTTTAGCAGTATCAAATTAAAAATATACTAAACTTAAAAGTATCTGACAGGTAACAATTAACAAGAAAGAAGTTTAGCAGTATCAAATTAAAAATCTACTAATCAAATTGTCTGACCAATAACAATTAACAAGAAAGAAGTTTAGCAGTATCAAATTAAAAATCTACCAAACTTAAAGTGTCTGACCAATAACAATTAACAAGAATGAAGTTTAGCAGTATCAAATTAAAAATATACTAAACTTAAAAGTATCTGACTGGTAACAATTAACAAGAAAGAAGTTTAGCAGTATCAAATTAAAAATCTACCAAATTTAAAATATCTAACCAGTAACAATTAACAAGAATGAAGTTTAGCAGTATCAAATTAAAAATCTACCAAACTAAAGTATCTATCCAATAATAATTAACAAGAAAGAAGTTTAGCAGTATCAAATTAAAAATCCTACAGCTCTTAAAGCAGTTTTTTTTCTATTTAATTACTAGTAATTAATTTTTCAGGATTTTTAAAGTATACTTTTTCTACAGAATCAATTATAGCCTTGTATTGATTTTTATTTTTTATGTAAATGTTTTAATGCCATTTCATCAAGGTGTTCTGTACTAAATCCTAAACTGTTTAGAGAAAATTCATCTGAACTCTTTTTAAACCTTGAAACATCATTCAATAACGTATCTTCTCTTCTCAAAAATCTCAGTAATGGATCTTTCACTTCAATAGATAGAATTGAGCTGTCTTCCATAATTGTAGGTGTATCTGAGCGTGAGAAATCTCTTATATTGCAAGATCCACTTGACCCTGCATCCATTGTGATCTTAGGTGCATAGATATTCTTTCTAAAATTAGATCCAGAGTCCTTCTTTGTGATCTTAGATGCAGAGTCCTTATTTGTAGTCATAGATCCAGAGTCCTTCTTTGTAACATTAGATCCAGCATCCTCATTAGATCCAGAGTCCTTCTTTGTTAAATTAGATCCAGAGTACTTTGTAATCTTAGATCCAGAGTCGTTATTTGTAGTCATAGATCCAGAGTCCTTTGTAATCTTTGATCCAGAGTCCTTATTTGTAACATTAGATCTAGAATCCTTATTTGTAACATTAGATCCAGTGTCCTTTGTAACACTAGATCTAGTGTCCTTCTTTGTACTCACAGATCTAGACTCACTTTTTGTCATCTTGGGGTCAGAAAATGTTGAGTCCTGCTTTGTAATCTTAGATCCAGAGTCCTTCTTTGTATCACTAGATCCAGAGTCCTTCTTTGTAGTCTTAGATCCAGAGTCCTCATTTGTAAACTTAGATACAGAGTCCTTTGTAACTTCAGGTTTAGTTGAGTCAGAGTCATGCTTAGAATAATCAGAAGAAGCTGAGGAATCTTTTATAACTTTCCGAGAAGGCCTAGTTCCCGAGAAAAGTTTTTTATTCTTAGCTCTATCAGATTCTTCATCTTTTATAAGTACAGACTCATTTGATGAGGAGAATAGTTCTTCTTCTAAAAATATGTCATCATCTCTTTCTTCATTTTCTTTTTTAGGTAATTTAGGAACGGTAAAGTGGAAGTGAAAATATGTCCTGACATGGAAAAAAGATAGAAATGTTTAAGATGTGTTTATAGATGCTCACACTATCAGATAAAATAATAATGTGTTTCAGATGCAGATTCTCTTTTCCCATTATCCCCTTATCACTATGTGACCAACAATAATCAGGGTAAAAATTTATATTTTCACTGATCTGGCAGTCTTGCAGCCTAAGAATGTTACCCGTCCACCATTAAAATTGTAATCAAGGCAATAAGAAACTCAAAATAATAGACAAAATAATAGAATAAAATTTGGACATATTTACTGGGACTTATATCATTTACATTGTACTCATTCTAAGAGATTTCAACTTGCCTTATTCTACCCGTATTTACAGAAAAACTGAACCCCAATCAAGATGTTCCCAGTCTTCACGGGATGCAAAGAAAAGGAAGGAAAACTATAGTGTTTCAGTGAATGATAACCTAATAGTTCTGTAGAATACCAATTAAATTAAATATAAAGAAATCATCAAATTTGTAGAATGTGACATAACTAGTTATTTAAGAAATAAGACCAAAATGCTAGGTTCCTGGCAAAAGGATTGTCAGGTCTTAAGAGGAAATGAGGACTACCATGAATTCAATCTACTTTATTGCCCTTCCAATACTTTGCACTTCTGGACACAGAAGACATGTAATGATTACTAAAGGAGATGACCAAGGACATAGGGGAGAAAGAGAAACTGACCATACACACTGAGAGTTAGATACTATATTATATACCTCTAAGTTTTGTATGAAAACTCACCTCCTACTGGGTGAAGCTGAAACTTTGTTCAAAGGAGTACTTTTTATGCCATAAGACTTACATGTATTTATTATGTTATACGTTAAGGTTCTGACTAATAAATATGAATATGCATTATTTTCTTTCGTAAGTATTGTCATACAATGTCATAAGAGGTTTGTTTATGTGATAACAAACTGATATTGGATGTTATTCTCAAAGAAACCTCTATGCAGCAGTTACTGTCACCATCTTTGTTAAACTGGTAGCTGCACAACTCGTGGACAAACCTCTAGAAAAGGCAAACTATAGCTTTGATTGGGACATAAGAAATCCCAATGATTTTCTGATGCCACTAGGGCCTGAAGACGAATCTCCAGTTCCTACAAAGTATTGAATCTCAGTTCAGAGAAAGCAATGAAGACTTGAATCTCCAGTACATTAAAGTCAATGAAAACTTCTTGAACAATAATAATTCACCCATCAAAATGTGTCTCATCTTGACTCTTGTGGGTGGCACATATCTCCAGATTACCAGTCAAATGTTATCAAGTCAGGACCTGAATATTTAGATGACATTTAGCTTCAAAACATCATCTCTCCATAGGACCCTAAATATTCTCCATATCAATCTTGGGCTTAGCCTTATGCAGTTTTGAACAAAGATAACACTTCTGTTGTTTTTTTTGATTAGGATAGACTTGTACTAATTTTATTCTAAATTATGCACATCTTGTCTTGTACAATGTCCTTCATTCCAGTTCATCAGCCTTTCTTACTGGAGCTTCCTGTACATGTATATAGGTCTTACAACACTGCAGTTCTTGATAGCAGATTTTATCATTTTTATGGAAAGAATGGCTGCCGTTCATATCCACCTCTAAAGACAAGCCAGGAGAAAAAAGAAAAGTCTAAGTAGACAAAGAACTCCCAGATCAGCAACAACTGACTTTCAGAGCAGTAACACCACACTAGCTCCAATGGTGGAAACAAATCTTCTGGGTTTTTGATTTAGAATCATAGTACAGCTCAGAAAACAGCTTTTCCCATTTTACTTGAGAAGCAATCTTCCTCCATTATTAAAGACAACTCTTCTGGAATTCTGATTCAGAACCATAGTGCAGCTCAGAAAACAGCTTTTCCTGTTTTACTATAGAAGCAATCTTCCTCTGTTAGTAAAGACAACTCTTCTGAGCTTCTGATTTAGAATCATAGTACAGATCAGAAAACAGCTTTTCCTGTTTTACTATAGAAGCAACCTTCCTCCGTTAGGAAAGGCAACTATTCTGGGCTTCCGATTCAGAATCATAGTGAATCTCAAATTTTTTTTTCCGATTTTACCATAGATGTAATCTTTACAGACTGAGTCACCAATTACAGTTTAGCTAAAAATTACTGTCAAGCTGGTAAACTGTAGTTAAAACCACAATAAACCTCAACCAAATAACCAACTATAACAGACTCAAAGCATCCAACTCAACCACAATTACTGTCAAGCTGGTGTGTTGTAATTAGAACCACAACATACCAAAACTAAAATAAGTTCAAAACATCCAGCTCAACCACAATTACTGTCAATCTGGTGAGTTGTAGTTACCAAAACAAGTTCAAAGCATCCATCTCAACCAACAATAAATGAATATTCAAGGTTTTACCTCTCTTCCTCCTTCTGTCCATTTTAGAAGACCAGCTACCTTGTTGTAGGTCCCAAGGGAAGACTCAAGACATCACAGATGCAGGGAACTTTAACAAAGGTTACATACCAATAGCTACTAGTTGACCAGGTTCAACATCTACATCAGTAGTTGAAACATTTTTATCCACTGTTCTGGAGGACCATGTTATTTTGTCATTACAGTTACGCAACATTTTCAATAAAATATCTTCATTTCGCAAAGTAAACCATGAAAAACAATATCATTTATTGCTCTTATTTTACTGTTGTTTAAAACGTTTTGTATTGTTGCTAGATTGTTATGTCTTGGTCCAGCAAAATGTTGATTCGGATGTTCATTTTCATTTTCAGCCAGTTTACGGAAAAGCTTATAAATCAGCTACAGACATACTGGCTGACATTTGAATGGATATTGGAGAATAATCACTGATGTCTTTGAAGCCTTCATTGACCATCATTTGGTTGTGACGAATGACA
The DNA here is from genome assembly GCA_032355785.1 of Symmetromphalus regularis. Classification (NCBI taxonomy): domain Eukaryota; kingdom Metazoa; phylum Mollusca; class Gastropoda; order Neomphalida; family Neomphalidae; genus Symmetromphalus; species Symmetromphalus regularis. Next base: position 578 of record JAULBS010069432.1, on the reverse strand, counting down.
TCTCTCTTGTATGTCATCATCCAGTATGACAAGTACTAGGTTTCATTAGCTCTTGAGCACAGTTAGTCAATTTCCTCACATAATCTTTGTCAGTAACTAATTATGCATTAAAAAAAAAGTCTATATATTGTTTATTATTGCAATGATTCTGTGTCTAGTTATTTTTATCAGATGAGATTTGAGCTATATCATCTGATGATTGTGACTATTTTTATCAGATGAGATTTGAGCTATATCATCTGGTAATTGTGACTAATTTTATCAGATGAGATTTGAGCTATATCATCTGGTGATTGTGACTATTTTTATCAAATGAGATTTGAGCTACATGTATATCATCTGATGATTGTGACTATTTCTTTATATCAGATGAGATTTGAGCTACATCATCTGATGATTATGACTATTTCTTTATATCAGATGAGATTTGAGCTACGTCATCTGATGATTATGACTATTTCTTTTATCAGATGAGATTTGAGCTTTGTCATCTGATGATTGTGACTATTTCTTTTATCAGATGAGATTTGAGCTTTGTCATCTGATGATTGTGACTATTTCTTTTATCAGATGAGATT